>JBAFTA010000006.1:15035531-15048839 GCA_036919975.1 Melanotaenia parkinsoni | reverse complement strand
TGTCTTTTTTTTAATGTCTAAACCCAACCTTTTACTTTATATTCCTACATTTGTCAGTGGAAGCTAATTAAAAAAGGTAAGTAGTGTCAGAAATACAGCTGAAGACTGTGGAAAAGAGTGTTCAACATGGGATTTGAACCACTAATGTTATAATATTATATATAGGAACTCCTGGATCCTCACTTCTAGTTCACTTATCAAAATTCTGTTTTTTTTTTTTTTGTTTTTTTGTTTTTTTTGGCTTGCTATCCTTGGAAGAGTCTGCTCTGTTGGGGCTTAAGTGCTTTTAATCAGACCTTTATTTATTTATTTTAACAGTTCTGAATTGTTTGTATGTTAGAAAGTCTGATCTTAGTCTTTTCACGTATAAAATGCAACATGGAATGTCAATCAAAATGAAATCACGCCCATTTTGATGATTCTGCTCACCCCAACTGGAGTCAGCTCTTTTTGTTCTCCACATCACATCACTGCAACAATCCAGCATATAAGCTGTATAGTGGTGGAAAAATAAGGAAGTAAAATGTACCCATTTTACAATTACTCAGCCTTATAATGTTGCCCATGGACCAACAAATGTATTTTATGATCTGTCCTGAGGCAGCATAACAATGGTACAGTTTTACATTAATTTTAACATTTGTATGTCCCAAAGCTTTTTTCTTGGCTTGGATTTAGATTTAGATAACAGTGTGAACTTCCATGGCTAAAACTACTATTACAACTTTTTTTTTTTTTTATTTTAAATAATGAAGAGAGAAGGCCTTATAACCTGTTTGCAAGAAAATGCAGCAGGTATTTATAGTCAGAGTTTTATTTTGAGCACAGTTTCATTTTCAGTTTATACAAAAGTTATAAGGAAAATATTTGGTGCCAGTCAATGTTTTCAGAGAGAAAATATGAATTGTCCAAAATTAGGAAGAGAATTTCAGTTCAAAACAACTTTAAAAAAAAAAAAAAAGAGAAACACATTTTAAATATGATGGGATAACTCTAAAAACAAGGCATTTTTTATGGCTGAATTGCACTTGGGATTCATTTGTTTAAACTTTTGACAGTAGCTGTAATGTCACTGCCTATCTTTGGAGTCCCAGAGGTGACACCAAAATCACAAATTTATCTGCTTTTGTAAACCGTTTAAAAATAAGCCTGTTTAAATATCCAGCAAACACAAAACAGCTTTAACTTTTATTAATCTCCTTTCAGCAGTCCCTTCAGGACTGTGCAATGTTGCGATTGCAACTCTTTAAACAAATTCAACCAATCCTTATAAAATCTTCACATTTTTGCAATTTTGACCAATGAATGCAACTTTAATGCAACTTTGACTAAACTCAGCATTCATACATCAACTTTACCTATGTATTGTTTGCAGGAGAAATGTCTAAAAGCTGCTGTGAAAATCACCTTTGCAGCATCATGCATGGCACTTCCTTAGTGTTAAAGGAGGTGCCCAGCTTAACTAGCTGGGCAACTGCCTGACGTGTAGAGGCTACAGCACCTTCAAGCAGCCAGCCCAGGTTCGAATCTTCAGCTGCATGTCAGCTCCTCTTATTCTCTGGCCGGCCAGTGCCCTGCAGAGTTTTGATGTTTCCCTGTTGCAACACACCTGGTTCAAATTTTATGGATCTCCAACAGCTTGGTAAGCTTGTTTGACTCAGATGCGTTGCAGCAGGGAAACATCATCCCTGCTTTAGAGCCTCAAAATACTTTCCCACTGTTGCTCACACAAGTGGCAGAAAGCTTCTGTCACAATTTTCACAAAAAAAAATAAAAAAAATAAAAAAAATCCCAAAATCCCAAAGGCACTGTTTCAGTTCTTTTTTGGATGCAATCAGTTCCAAAGGAAAATACTGTATCTTAACTTGGTCTGGCAGCCATTTGGTGATAAGTAATAATTTTAAATAGTTTATTTCTGAAAAAATGCTGCTTTAAAAAAAGCAGGTTAACTGTCATTAATAAAAGTGGTAAGTGATACAGTCCTTGCCTACATCACAATGAGTAGCACAGCCATTTAACCCACTGACTGAGTGATTTTTATTACTTTTATTATGTTTTTTATTTGAACGGATCATCATTTCTGAAGTGTGTGTAATTGAATAATGTCTGTACATGTAAGTGTGTTCCCAATGTGAGAATGGGTGGTGATGTCTATTCTAGAGTCAGTATTTTCTTGTATTGATTCGCAGTGACGTCCCTGTGGTTCACTAGTGTAGCCATCCAAGGACTGGAGTGCACAGCGTTTTAATCTGTCAAGATGTCACTTGCACTGGACAAGAGGGAAAAAGAAAAAGGGGTAAAGTTTGGACAGGAAAAGAGAGATGACACCAAGCAGTGGTGGTGTCCCCTATTGTGTGAGCACGCACACAAATACGCACTTGTACAAAAACACACTTAGAGCTTGTCATTCAGTCAGTCAGTCGGCGTCCACTTGAGGGACTCAACTTCTAGCCTTCATATCCCCACAGACATTTCAATGCAGCTCAATAAGCTTACCACATTCCACTAGAGGTGGTCTGCTACATAGCTATAAAGAACAACTCCTAGTTTCCTATATGGCTACTCTCAAGGGCACAATAAAATTCATACTTTTTAAGTTTTTTAGTAGGAAATAATCTCATCTTTTAATTTACATTAACAGCTACACTACTTTAAAATCTAACTTCTCTATTTCCTTATAGCAGAACTGATGTTGCCAGCTGGGGTTTTCTAGTAACAGCTGATTCCCAAGACAGCTGCAGTGATGTTTGAGCGAAAGCTCATGAACAGCTTTTCTTGGCAAACATGCTAAAAGGTAAGATACTGGATTACAACATTGCTTTGAAGCAGTAATTTAAACAAACTGTGCATTTGTGGAGCTGCGCTTTGCTAAGTGTTACACATAGCAAAGTGCAGCTCCCAGTAGTATTTAGGAGGTATTCCAGGGAGAAAACACTCTGATTTCAGATGAACTCCAACTAGGAAGTTGGTTCCTAACATAGAAAAAAAACAAAACAAACAAACAAAAAAAACAAACATCTGGAACATTGTTAGATGTAAGCACCTAATGTGCAATGTTACTGTATATAAATCATAAATAATAATAATAATAAGGGTAAATTACAGGAAAAAAAATACATTTTAAACATATGTGGGTTCCCTACTGCTAATCCTCATAAGTTTTCCCTACTATCTTTCCTTAACTTCGCAACATTTTCCCATCAGGGCAAGTGTTACGTCCTGATTCAGGGGTATGATTCAGCACAACACAAAGGTACGTCTTGGACGGATGTAAAAGTGAAACACAGCATAAACAAGTGTAAATAAAGAATAAAAACCTGAAAAACATAAACAAGTGTTGGGGTTAGTGAAACTGCTGAAAGGAATACAAAAGGTGCAGCAGTTCCACATAATCTATGTGACCAGAGTCACAAACAAATAGCCTATGCTAGCCCAACACATGAGTCAAAGGGTTTAACACAAAAGATAACAAAATGGCAGAACGCATACTAATAAGGAGCGCAGCTCGAACCCAAACTGTGTGTAACACAAAGGTAAGCCCAAACTAACAAGACTATTATTATATCCACACAGGAAACACCAACAGCCAGGTTTTAATCCTGACGTCAACACAAAATAGTCTGTAACACAAAAGGCTACCATTTAACACAGCAGACACACAGATAAGCAGCGCAACCATAAATCTGCCAAAGTGAGGAGAAGCAGCCTGTGCTGTCTTGCTTCCCCCTCTCGAATGATCTCTGCTGCAGCCCTTTATTTCCGGGACTCCCTCGAGCTGCAGTATGATTGGCTGGATGATGAGCCAATCATCGTGGAAGATACTGGGGGGTGCGTCAGGTCCAGCCACTCCAAATAGACCTCCGGGCCAGACATTTGCATGTAGGATGAACCACAGCTGTCTGCAATGAGCAGCACCCATAACAGCAAGAAAAAATGCTGATTAAAAGTCAGAAGGCGGCAAGTGTTTAAACAGTTTGACCCTCTCCCCAAGTCTTTGCTAATGTGAGTTTTGGTTGGGCTGAATGCATGTAGCTAACATATATGACATTAAAAGGAAAAAGGATACTTTTGAAATATTAAATTTTAAAACAATTGGCTGCTGAATATCAGTATCTGAGGGAGTTTTTGCAATGAGATGATAACAAGTGACTGGATGACATCATGGCACAAAGCAGCTTGATCAAATGAATATTTCATACAGTTTGAAGAAAGCAAAGACTAACAGCAGCTGTTTAACTGCTTGTATGATCTTCTGTAACTACTGATGATGATCCTAGACAGTTAGGGTTATAAAGAACTATCTTTAGTGACAGAAAGATTGTATAGCACAGAAAACGTCCTCAATGTCCTGGCGTAGAATCTAAAGACAATTGCATGCAATTGCAGCTGGAGTGAGGCTGGTTTTTAGAGGCGTGTGCCTGCACATATGCACAGTAGTCACAGATTGAAGTGAGAGGTTACAACTCCATTAACACAGAATAATGAAGACCTTTCAACTAGTTTTCTACACACTATACTTCAGCCTTCAACAGCATTCTTAAAAGTGCTAATTATAATTTTTTGTTATGCTTTATAATTGCTTTTACTCATACTGCACACATCCAGCTAGAAGACTGTTTCCACCTGCTTTCTAATGTCCACATGATAACAAGTGCAAAGCTCAGGTATACTGTCTCATGATGAGAAAAAACCTTGATGTCTGCACATTATTTCAAATACAGGAATAACTTTGTGCCTCTAATTAAAAAGCAACCCCGTGTTCGCTCTGTTAGAAGCAACACAACCACAGTTAAACTGTTGGCCTCTCATGCTGCTCCTGAGCCAGCATGAAGTTATCACTGCCTGTAGAGAGACAGAAACACTTTGAAGCAACACTGGCTCCCATGCAGTGATAAATACATTACCTTAGAGATGCAGCCAACTTAATGGCTAGCTAAGGCATTAAATGTAAAGCTAATATTGATGGCGGACTAAGTAGTGTGGGTGTGGTTAGGTGGTGGGTTCTAAAGGGACGAAGCAGTTTTAACAGTGTTTGTACATCTGTATACTTTGTTGGAGGTCCATCTATTATGTACAAAGACGATTAAGTTGGAGCAGCAGACAGGGCAGACAGACACTCAGTTGAGTGGTGAGGTGCAGATAAGAATGAATGCAAATATACAGCAAGACTGACAGATTAACCTTGGACAAGGTTGAGCATTAACGCTGCGAGCAGACAGGGAGCACTGCCAGAAGAAAAACACACAAACACGCACCCTTGTGTAGTTTTACACCCACACACTTTAAAGATGGGGGTCTGCAAAGGAATAAAAGAACACAAAGCTCACTCATGCACACACAGCTGTGCACATAAGTAGAAATGATAATTGATTATTCATCAATCACAGTGTTCGGTGCTGAAGTCATGGGCCACTGTACACACGGTTTTAATCTAGCGCTCAGAGCTGCATGAAGCAGCAGCAGCTGAGAGGAAGAGACAATGAAGTCTTCAAGCTTGCAGCGCGTGCTGTTCGTTTCTCTTCGACTAAATTTATTAGCCATCTACACACTGCCTGTGTTCACACTGTATGGTGGAGCAGCTGATACAGCGTGCTGTCTTTGTGGGTGCAAACACATTCTTCAAGACTCAGGACT
Source organism: Melanotaenia parkinsoni (assembly GCA_036919975.1). Classification (NCBI taxonomy): domain Eukaryota; kingdom Metazoa; phylum Chordata; class Actinopteri; order Atheriniformes; family Melanotaeniidae; genus Melanotaenia; species Melanotaenia parkinsoni. The sequence goes on along the minus strand of JBAFTA010000006.1, from coordinate 15,043,205 downwards.
AACACCACCACTTCTCTTCCAAACACTTATTATTATATCTGTTGTGGTGGAATTTTAATTAATTACCACATATTGCTCAGAAATAACATATTGTTTGATACTATTTCGAGTCAGCAGTTTTTCTGCCAAAGCTGGATGTTGTTTGACTTTCTGTAATTACACCTATTTACAGAATTTTTTTAATTAGTGTTGGTGAATTCTGTAAGTCTAGTGCTGAATGCTGAATGAGGGATAAAAACAGGAAATAAGAAGCACACTATTCATTGTTCATTCTTTTAATACCAAACCATAGCTGTACTGACATCCTAAAGCCAGCTAAATATTCCTCTCTGCTAAAAAGCATTAATCTGGCTAAAGAAGCTGTACTTTTATTTGAAAGGCTGCCACAGCAAAGACAGTGTATCTTAAAGTAAAAGAAGCATCCGCATTGAGAAATGAGATGGAGAGCTGTAGGGGGAAAGCTGCACACCTTCAGCTGCTCTGCTAGCAGGGTGGACAGCTGTAACACTCCTTTCTGCTTCATCAAAAATGATCAATCAAGTATCATTGGTTAGTCTAAAATTCTGCTGTGTGAGTGCTGACCAAGGGAAGAATGAGTGTATTACTTGTGTCTGGATGCCTTTTAGTTTTCACACAGTTTGCTGCACAGAGCCATCTGGGAGACACACTTTCTGGAAGACCATGCATCTGTCAATCAGACTGACTAACTTCATTGTATAGGCCATCACTGATAATTGTAACATGTCATCACCCAGCCCATGCTGCTGATTGGTCCAAACTTTTGTGTTTTAGCTACAAAAGGATAGCTTGGGCTGCTTTCATGTCTCTTGACTGTTCTTGCATGAATCTCATGGTAATAACTGCCTCACAAGGTAACTAATGTTGTGTTTAGCACATTTCATGGCAAGCATGTGTCAATTTTGTTGCATAGAAAAGCTGACACACCAGCTGCTATCATTTTGCACACTTCTATTATTTTCTACACACTCAGCACAGTGGGTAGATAAGAACATAACCAGTCCAATGAGCCAACTTGCAGACATTCAACAACAAGAATTAGGAAAGAATAGTTGTTTCATGCAAAATTTCCATGACTGTGATTTTCAGTCAGTGTATTATGACTGCAGCAGGTACCTTTTTATTTGATGCTTACTGCGCTTTATAAAGTTTTGAAATGTCACAATAGGGACTAAATGCATAATGAATGTATTAATTTATGTATTATGTTTGTATGCATTTTTCTGTTCACTAACTGGTATTTATGACCACTTCCCCAAAATAGTTGGTGGGTATGTGTGCACCTATGTATTATATACAGTAGATCATGTGTGGATTTTTTCCCATGACATGAAGTTAAGCTAAATTAGTCTGCATAATTCTATAAAACAAAGACATTACTTTTTAGTTATTTTTTTGGTATCGGCTCATTACATTTTGGGAGATTTAAATAACTGCAGCTGTATATGAAGAGTGTACGCAATGGCTGTTGAAGACCTTTCATATTATACACAATGGCAGAAGAGGCGACACCTCTTAAGAAAACTAAAGTTGAGATTTTCAGATGCAGCAGATCTGTTTTTCAGTCACTTTCTAAAAGTCCAGAATGTAGAAATCTGAAGTTTCTTACAAGTAGGACTGGATATAAAGTATGTACTTATAGTTTTGCTATGACTAGTAAACCTTTACACAGAGTTCATATATATATATATATATATATATATATATATATATGCAGTTATAAGGAATGGATTCAAACCAGACTGATTGATATGTAATACATGTGCAGGTTGGTGTGCATACAGGGAGCATGCTTTGAGTAATGTGTTAGCAGGCAGAGACCAGCTTCCTGTACAGTAATGTTACATATTTAAAGAAGACCAACATATGTAATAGGGAGTCGTAATGAGTTGCACTTTGCACTATCAGAGAAAATTGCCAATAGGACACAGCTATAACATACTGTTTACTTTCCCAAAAAAATATGGCATTAAAAAAAGCTCACTAACACACACTGTAGACGAGTAATAACAGCTTTCTCTCCCTGTGTCTCTTTCTTCCTGTCCCTTTGACGTCACATGCAGGGATACGGTATCTAGGAGCAGGTAAAAATAGTGCAGCAGAGGTAGGAGACATCAGGTTGTTATGAGCTGAGCAGATGGAGAGAGGAAACGGTGAATACCAATAACGTAGATAGATTTGGCCTGGGTGGCTCTTACTGTACAGTATTTGTCAAATTGCTCTGTGCTGAGATGTTTCAAGGCCTCAGGATATGAAAACATGGGCCAGTATGCAGAAATGAAGTGGGGAGCTGTTTCCTGTTGGGTGACTTAATCTTGAGGTGAGGGTAAGAGTAGTATTATTGGATGTATTTATTTATTAATTTTTTATTTTGTTATTTATTATGATTGCAGTTTTTTTTTTCTTCAATAATAAAAAAAAGCATGATGCAAAAGATCGATTGCAAGGATAAGATATTCATCAACACACCACTTCTAAGTGGTAGCATTGTACCATCGCTGGATTCAATGTTCATTCAATTAAAATGTTGGCTTAATACTCCATAATGAACAACATGCAATAAAGAAAGTTAGGCATGCAGGCTGTTTTTTTTTTTTTTCAAGTGACAGTGTTTTAATAACAAAATCCCAGTTTATTAAACATTATAGATAAAACTGACTTAAGGCTAATTTATATTTCCTTATGTACCAAACAGATGCGTCTCTTCTAAGTCTTCTTGTATGTAACTGCCCTTCACACTTCCATGCGTCTTTCCATTTACACACGTGACCAACATTCTAGTGAAAATTCACACATACATAGAACTAAAACCCAACACACATATATACAACACACCCGATAGACACATATGAATCAGTGATATCAATATTGTATGTAGGAGGTTATGTAGTGTATGAGAGCAAAGTAGTATACATGAGAGATTATACTTGTGTATGTATGAGTTGACACTTGTTTGAATGAGAACTTGTAATTTGTGCATGTGAGAGGAAATTTGTTAAGGAAGAGGCAGAGTCAGCATGCATGCTGACAAGCAGCTTGTTGCCACCTTTAGCGAGTTTTCAGACCCCAGTAGTGTCGTAGAAAGAAAAGTGGCTAGCAACAAATCTAGTGACTTTTTCTGGTGTCATTGGTGTTATTCATATGATTACATTTGTTATGAAATATAATGTTTAATGCCATCAGCGTTTTCAGATATCTAATAGCGGAATGGTTTCTCACAGCAGCTGATCGATCAGAGGGATCAGATCTTATAACAGACAGATGTGTTATCTGAAAAGTCAAATAAAAGAGTTGAAGTAGAATAAAAATGCCAGTGAGTTAAAAACCGTCTTGTTTTATTCAAAGTTGTCTTTGTTTTTTTTTTTTTTAAAAAACTCCAACGCCTACAGCACATGAGGCCAAGCCTGCTTCAATAGAGTGACTGCGACTGATGACGTGGATATTTATTCTTACATGGTCCCATATGATGCAAAATACAGCATCTATCCATCTCATCATAACATCCTTTATAGAATACTTCCACATCATCTGGACCAGAACGACGGGAATCTAAAAACAGAACAGAAATCCTGTGCAGTCAAAATAACCACCTGTAGCCAAAATTGAAGTGGTCATTTTCCCTCAGTTCTTTCCGTACTAAATATAAATCTAGTTTTAATAAAAAATCATATAGTTTTAGGAAAAGTCAAGGACCAGGGCTTTATGATTTTATTTTACAAAGTTATTGAGTATATAATATTTTAAATGGTCAAAAAGACTATTTTGGCTGTTGTTGTGTTAAATGCATCTAATGTAAACAAAATAAAGATTTAGCACAAAAATATATTCATCACTACAGATTTCAACTCATTTTAGTGAGGTGTAGATCATCTGCTTTTTTTGTTCCAAAAACTTGCCTGAGTACCTGATTTGAATAAAATTCCACCAGTAAGTGAAGGGATTAGCTGTGGTAGAGGGAGGGGGGACTACAGCCGGAAATGAAAATCCTGGTAAATTCTAGTGTTAATGAAAAATGTGAACAAAAACATTAAAAAAGTTAAAATTGCTCTAACATGTGTAGACTTCTAATTACAACTTGTTTTCTGCCAGCACACTGGCAGCGTATTTTTTCCGCTGCCAGTGCGCATGCGCTCTCTGCACTCTCTGAACTAGCCCCGCCTCTTCTGTGACAAAATTACCTCTCACACACACATACTACAAGTTCTCATTCAAACCAGTGTTAACTCACGCATACACATATATAACCTATTTTTTATACTGCTTTGTGCTCATGCATACATATAACCTCTTCCATAAAGTACCAATATCACTGATTCATATGTGTATAGGGTATAAATGAGACTTGATTTTATGTGTATGTGCAAGTGATTATAGCAGTATATGCATGATTTCAGCGGTGTGTGTTTTGCACCACTATAAAGTTGTTTGCAACTGCACAACACACTCACACAGCCTTTCTTCGAAAGGTCTTGCCATCGCTACAGTTGTCCTCAACTTCTTCTTCTTCTTCTTTTTCTTTTTCCTTTTGGTTCCTGACCCTGCAGTTTTCAGTGATATTGCTCAATTTGTTGCGTTAAGTGACTGATCTGCAAGCTGGCTGAAAACAAACTGAATACTCCAATAAAAAATGCAGAAGGACAAAAGTGTCCAAAAGAATAGCCGTCTTCTGCGTGGAGCTTAAATGGGCCTTTAGAGTCCAAGTACACATTGTGACAAGCTTAGATTTACTACTAACTTGTTTTAAGTTCAGCTCCAGACTTTTGGCTACATTCACCCTTGGACAGAGATGATTCTATTTCAAACAGGTTTTCTTTTATGACTAAATTATTTCAAGAATGTTTGCTGGCACACAAAACCACTGAAAAATGCTGTAGTACATATGCCAGGCCTGTAGGTGGTGCTGTAATAGTCCCTCAGAAATACAGGAAAACAAAAAATAAGGCATGGAGCATATGCATTAAACTCGTGTGATAAAAGCAAAGGTATAAAAATTAAAATGGCAGAGGATCAAACTAAATCAGATGTCTTTATGTGCATTTTGAATTTTGTCGAAGTTTTGCTGTAAAAAGTCATATCCAGCTCCGTATCTTCAGCAGCACAAACACAAATTCAAATTCAAATTCAAATTTAAATTAACAACACTGTAATCTGCCGCTGTTGTTACTGTTGGCCGGGTTTGTGCATGCAGGTTAAGGGGAAGGTGGGACTACATTGTCATCAGTTCAGGAAAGATGTGTATGGGTTGTAAACATTAAATAGTGCCATTTTTAGATTTACCCACTTTGGAACCTGTTTTTTTTTTTTGTTTGTTTGTTTGTTTTTTTTTTAAGTGATTTTGTGCTACAAAAACGTTGGTTTCATATGGAAAAATTTCAGATGATCAGTAAAACTTAAATGGTATAGAAATAATCACATATATTCATTCTCTGTACCGCTTTGTCCATTAAGGGTCGCAGGTAAGCTGGAGCCTGTCTCAGCATTAACGGGCAATGGACTGGACAGTTCACCAGTCCATCGCAGGGCCAACACACAGGGAATAAACAACAATTTACACTCGCACTCAGTCCTAGGGAGAATTTAGAGTCGTCAATGAACCTAACATGCATGTCTTTAGATGGTGGGACGAAGCCGGAGAACCCGCAGAGAACCCACGCATACACAGGGAGAACATGCAAACGCCACACAGAAAGGCCACTGCCCTCAAGGTTCAAACTCCCCACCCCTCCTGCCGAGATTTAAACCAGCAACCTTCTTGCTGTGAGGCTGCAGTGCTAACCACTACACCACCGTGCAGCCTAAAAGCATTAATGGTTGAAATTAATATGTTAAAATTAATTAAATTATATTATTTTGGCGTAGCGTACAAAATCATGTAATTTCCAAGTAGATAATACACATTTTGAACATGGCTGATTAAAAGTAAAAGTATATGAATAGAAGATAAATAGACAAATGAGAAAAACTATTCTAGTTCACCTTGACTCACAAATATGGTATAGGTTAGAAAAAAGACACAAGGAAATGTTGCACTGTTAATAGATCACAATACGTCCATGTGGATGCTCTATACATGACAACAGTTTACAGATATACATCTCAGAATTTGTTGCACCACTATCTTTTATTTCAACAAAAATAAAATAATGTTAATGTAGTATACATTAAAAGTTCCTACAGAACACAGAATGTATAAAAAGCTAAATGATTAACATAGCTAACTACCTAACAGTTTACCTTTTGAACATCCCGGGGGCATACATTAGGTATTTGGTCAGACTACTAGATAAAGCTATAATTGTAAATACTTTAAAACACTAGCCTTTGATTCACTACCCAAATGTGAGGTAATGCAACTCATTCACTGAGCCAGCTGTCTGGACTCTTACAACCAATTAGAGCATTTCTCTCTGAACATTTCTCAGATCACTTCAGTTCAATTTGCCTTGAAAAGACACCAGCCTAATGGGCAGTAATGAAAGGAAACAGAGTTTTCCTCATATTTATATCCTAGCTTATAGATTTTGCTTACTGTTGATAAGAAGAGCAGCTCACTGTACGTGAAGTCAACAATAAAATGCAACATTACAAGGATGAAAAATAAAACAATGTAGAATTACAGGGCAAAAATATGAAAAGACACGGTAACAGAAAAAGTATATAGAGCACTAATCCAGTCACTGTATTATGTACAGCCCACATACCAAAACACAGAATACAGGCAATGTCAGTAACTCATGGGAGACTAGAGAGCAACTTAGTTTGCATCTAATCTAAAAAGGTTAATAAATGAAAGTGGTGACAATGTTTTGGGGAGGATCGGTTAATGAATGAACAAGATGGAAAGACAAAGCCATGTAGTATTTATAAAATGTGTTTCTGACAGTTCCACAATCTACGAGGAAAGTAACGACATGACTTGCTATTCTAGTAGACTCAGACTTTAATCAGAATATAGTTACATAGAGTAAATTTTGTAGATTAACTGTACACAAAATACAAAACAAAAATATGTTGGGAACTGTTCCTTCTTTGCTTGCTTTCTTGCAGTGGAAGGCAAATTTCATATTTTTTAATACAAAATGTGTAATATATATTGAAGAAAAAAAAAAGAAAAAAAAAAGTCATTGATATTTAATGCATCAACAGAAAAATAATTCCGAGATAAAATGCGACACTGTGCCAGACAACAGTCAACAGCACTCTGAATGCCACACAAACAGTATGTAAACAAACACAATATGGAAACCATGCAGTTCTTATTCTAAATAGGGAAAATGGCCCCATTGGAAAAAAAAAGGAACAGAATACAGTTGGTTACATGTTTTGACAGAGCTGGTGCAAGATCTGCATATTTAAAGACAAACAAGTCTGTAATGCAGCTCTATAGCTCCAACAACTGAAATAATTGGGAAAGTTGTTTTTAGTGTCAGTTACATTCTGGTCAGATTACAATAACAAAAACAGATGTTCACAGCAAAAACAATGAGAGAATCAGCACCATGGACAGCTTCCAAATTGTATTTGAAGTGGTTGTTGGGATCAGCTCCATGGACAAAGTTTATATTCAGTTTATATTGATTACATACATACATACATACATACATACATACATACATACATACATACATACATACATACATACATACATGCATACAT
>JBAFTA010000006.1:15009115-15019273 GCA_036919975.1 Melanotaenia parkinsoni | reverse complement strand
AACCTCTGCAATAAAATACTGTGATCTATGGTGTCAAAAGCAGCACTTAGGTCCAACAAAACTAGCACTGATACCATCCCATTATCTGCAGCCAGCAATAGGTCATTAGTAACTGGCTGTTTAACTGAGAAATATCTGATCAATTGTCTTAAATGACTGAAGAATACTAAATAAGTATGAAAGAAGATTCTCAGATTGCTGTAACTACATGAGATGCTAAAAAAAGATCAATATTTTATTCTTGTTAGTTGGTAATTATTGGGTATTTGTTTGTGAAGTTTGACTGGTTTTATGTTGATGGAACAGACATTAACAGTCTTTAAGGAATGTCATGATGTATGATAGAGCATATTTTATGGGGGTATTCCCCCATCTTTAATCAAGACCGTAACAGTTTCATTTGATAGCAAGATTTCTTGTTTTAACATGCAAATATCATATTTCTCTCTCTCAAAACTTTGCTCTCACACTCAAAAAGTCCATTCTTGCCCTCAAATATATCATTCTTCTTCTTCTCAACGTTAGTGTTGCTGGTTCAAATCTCGTGTGACTAAACTTGCACTCTTTCCCTCACACTCAGACACATTATCTGTGCTCTCAAAACTTCTGCTCTTGGGTATTTCTTCTTCTCTCTCTAGTTGCTGAATGAGCTGGCTGTCAAATGTCCTCTAGCCGATAGAATACTAGATAAATGCTGACCCAGCAAATTGCCATTCCCTTCTTCAGGGTGTGCTCTTTTTACTTGACACAGTGCACTCAGAAAATCAGTTCTTAACCTTGATCGTCAGTAAACACGTATGGCTTACCCAAACATGCAATCTCTAATAAGCATTTTGTTTTTATTATGCTTCGGGACAAAGTCCGTGTGCATCAACAGGGTCTTTGGCATTGATGTCTAGTTTGAAACTAAGTGAAATGTTTTCTTTATTGACCTTTTTCCAATTGATAACTAGTCAAAAAATATTCTACTAGTACAAAACATAACAAAAACAAAACAAAAAACATAAAAAAGACTATTAACAAATTGTGCAGGTTTTATTTTCAAATATTTTTTATTAAAGAAAATAAAAAAAGCTAAACCAGAGTGAGGACGTAATTTCAGCGCTTTTATATTTTCATGCATATGGAAATTTAGTGTCTGTATGCTGCCAAGAAAAAGGTTTCTAAGACACAATAATGAGAGCAGTTACATAAGGACTTCTTACACTTTAAATGCACATCCTCTAGTACTTTGTCAATATCAGCATTGCAATGCTGTGGTGTTCCTTATTAAGAATGGAGTCTGGGTAGCTTCTCCAGTTTTTTACTGTTGTTGCCAATGACAACATGGACTAAAAGTAAATGTTTTTCAACATGTTCAAAGAGTCTTTTTTATAAATGTTTAAATTTTTTATCTTTTATATAGTAAGCTCATAAGATTCTTCATTAAAATGCTATCTGTTGGTAGTGGCCATCGAAACATTCAGTCTTTTTAAACCATTAAAAGTTAAGCAAGTTCTTCATGTTAACACCTCAATGAATAAGGTTTAAATGGAAGAATGGAAAAGCCGTTACAAAATAACACTGATTGTAGTTTTCAAACTGCTTTGGTCCAGACAGAAGGACCTGCCTGGAAGGATGGAAGGAGTTAAGCAAAGGTATTCACAGTTAATCGATGTTTACATCATAAAAAAGACAGAAATGGGGGGCTATAAAGCAGAACTCATTTCCTATGATGAAACACAGTGTTTATATTGATCAAATGACCTGCACATGTGTGCATATGAGTATTATGAGAATTGCGCTGACATAGATCCTTTTGCACACACATAATAGCCAGGGAATGTTTTCAGTGTGTGTCTGCATGGGTGTGTGTGCTGTGTACAGTAGACACCTTGCATGCAGAGGCAAAAACTCTTAATAATGCAGCTCGTCGTGCAGGTCGGCCCTCTTCTCCATTTGCTCAGGCAAGTTGGGAGAAATGCTGATGATGCAATGTGCTGACCCAAATACACAACCTGCTCCCAGCAGACTGTGCCAGCTGGGGCAATCTCTGCGTTTCTCTCTTTCTCATAAACCCTTACCCCTCTCTTTTACTCTGACTGTTTAAAAAGAACGAAGGCTCATTGGTATTAGTTCTTTTTATGTTGTCCTGCTTTTGTCCTTCTCTCTTTCTCGGCCTAAAATTGCTTTTCTGTGTGCAACACGATCACAGTCACAAGCCTTCAATGCCTTCTTTCTGCTCTCATTTTTCCTGTGGCCTGGTCTGAAAAATGTGTATTGAGTAAGTGATATGCCATTGAGTTACCCAGGAATCAAAAAGGAAGATGCTCACTCATGTAGTGCAAAAGCACCAGAGACATAAAGGCTGATGAAACAGCTCGCCACTCGCTGACAGGGAGAAAATTGTGCAGAAAATGTACCACAGATAGAATAAAAGCAGCCTTTTGATCAGCTACACAAGATAACGTCAACCAACATCCCGCTCAGCCATGCTCTCATGCTGGTTAACTACAAAAGTACCAGATGACCAATTTCTCGCTCATTGCTCTCACTAGACAGGCAGATCAAAAAGAAAAAAAAAGAAACTCTACAAAACACTCAGACCTTTTATAACACCAGTGTGTGCCCAGGGGAGCTGATGTATGAGGCTGTAGCCGTATCCACATGTATACAGAAAATATAATACCTACATTGTATGACAGTCATAGTAATGGCAATGATATAGAAAAAAGAAGCAGCCTTTAGACCACTTAGCCTTTAGGGTTATTTGTTACTACATAATTTCTGTACTAGTTTGTAAAAGTGAAGGGGGACATTTTAGAAGTTAATGTTTGTCACATGTCAAGTCTGACAAGTCCAGTTAAAAATTAGTAACAAGTGACAACTCAGAGAAGACATCAATCAAGTCTAAGTAAAGTCCAGTGTCACGTCTGGACACTGAATTTGTCAAAATAGGTCTCAAGTCTCAAAGGGGCTAATTTAAAATATTGAAGTGTTGTTTTTTTTTCACCATCAAAAGAAAAAAACTTGATTCAGTTGTTACCATATAGAGGAGGCTCAGTGCCACATCAGTGTGTGCTTATGCACAGCAAGCAGCATCATGGAATAACCTAACCCAGCCTTTGCACTTAACACAAAGCAGGACCACTGCTAACCATTTGGGTGCCCTCAGCACAAGTGCTAACACTTACCTTCTCAGCTGCCCCCCTAGAAAAGATTTGCATATTTGCCAGTGCAGTTGTCTTTATTTCCAAAAGTAAATTTTCACTGTTAACCTGTAGGTATCATTTTAATTTACCACTTTCTTAAGTCTTCTTAAATTACAGACAAAAAATATTCACTTCCAAAGAACCGGAATCTGATTTTACAGATTCATATTTTTCTGCTTTCTGCTCAAAATTATACCATTCAAAGAATTTATGAGATTTTATTCTGGTGGCAGGTTGATAACTTGATTCACAATCCAAGATTGTATTGTAATTTTTCACATGTACTAGTGCACATAAAAAAGTTGCATGTCCCCAGCATGGTAATAACGTAATAAATAAATATAATGGTGCAAAAGGTAAAAAGAAATCATAGAAAATATTACCCTAAACCTTATCAAAAACAAATCTGTTACACACACACTCATGTAAAAACAATACAAAAAACACTCTTTCATGAAAGCACAACTATATAAAATATAGTTATATAAAATAAAATGTAGCTATATAAGATTGCATAAAATACTGTTAGCAAAATTAAAACTTTAATTCTTGCAAAGAATTAAGCCATGTGCTTTAATACAGCCAAAATAACCACCAGACTGAGGGATAAAAATCTGCCCAAATACACAAAAATGTCAGTAATGATGTATGAGGTTTAGTGTTCCCTTAACGTTTGCAAAACAGATCGATATCAGCAGCAGTATGGCCAAATCACTGTGTGTATATATATATATATATATATATATATATATATATGTATATATATATGTATATATACACACAAAAGTATTAACACCAAAATGAACCAGAACCATCCTAACATTTACAGATTCATTGAACATATCAGAAGATCAAAAAAAACAAAAACCTGCATGTAAAAATGAACGATGACACATCTCATTTAGGATCTGTTCATGTTATCAGCTGGTGAGAAGAGGAACGAGTGACTCAGTTTGGAGCTGATCTTACAGCTGTTATCAGCCGCTTGCAGAGCCTTTATTTATTTATTTATTTTTTATCAGCAACACTGGATCACTCAGAATGTAAAATGGTACAATATTTTTAACTTTATATATACCGTGATTATGGCTATAATTGAACATTTTTGGTGCCCAAAATATACTTTAAAGGCACAATAAGAAAGTCACACAGCTATGTAAAGTATTCTCCAGCACACACTAAAAGTTACAATGGTGTTATAATCTGGTGGTGATCAACCCTTGTATGAAAACGATGAGTCATGCTCTCTGAATCACTTTTTCATAATTTGAGCTAGATGAATCCTGGCATTGTCGTCTTGGTATATGTCCATAGCCTCAGGGAATAAAAACAAGATCGATTGTTAGATTGTTGTTAAATTTGGTCATTACCAATATTTACATGTTGAGATTTTAAAATGACAGAAATGTGATTTCTTGTGATTAACCACAGTAGCTGTTGAGGGTAAGATTTAGTTTTTGAAAAGAACACGAGTGACAGATCGCAATAGTTGTGTCTTGCTTGGGTTTTATACCAAATAATACTCAATCTAACCAGAAGTTCAATTTAACCCGATTTCCAAACTGCTACCAACAGAACTGGTGTTGCACTAGATATTTATTTAAAAAGAAAAAAAAAAAATGAAAAAAAGAAGTCTAATGTTATCAGTGTAAAGGAGATGAGCTAATGCCACAATGCTCAATCATCCTTCTCTTAAAGAAATGAAAGAAAAGCTCAAAAATCTCTTATTCCTACCCCTGTTTGAGGTGGTGGGATCAAGCATGAAAGCCCTACACTGCTAAAAAATGTAAAACTAAAGACCAGTGTTATTCAACAGAAAGCCCACTGGAGTGCTGGAGGGGTTTTCAGGTTGCACACATATAACAGCACATCGGCTTCATCTTAGAATAGGACTAAAACTGAACAACGAATGGCTCATCTATGGCCTCTTTTGACCATATTTTCATAATGTACTCCAGTTGCATTGCATGCTAAACTTGAAAAACTAATGCAACAGTTATTATTTTATTCTGTGGCAAGACAGAGAATATGTATCACTGTCAAATCAAAATACAAAATCCACAGCAAGAGATAATTCCAAGTCACTCTAGCAGCTCTAAAACTTGCTTTTTGTGACTGGATCAGTTTTAGCACGGGGGGCTTATGCGTATAATTACAAAGACACAGTTATTTTCTGCATGACAGGTTTCCTGCCATAATAGCTTCTGTTTTCAGGGAAAAAGAAGAATGAGTATCAGGTAAATTGGAATTTTCTCATCGTGTTTTTTCTCCTCTAAGCCTGTGTCCGAAATGACTTTGTCTTTTTGTTTGCTGTCAAGGATGATTGTAAACCTAAATAAATGTAGCTCTAAGGGCATCTCATTGGCAGGATGAAATAGAGATGAGCTGATCGCTTCAATTTTTAATCTTGACATCCAAATTTTCTAAATCAATCAGTGTCATTGACTTTGGACTAACCATGGACTTCTAAATTTTCCCTGAATGTCTGGTCCTGTCAACAACCGGATCAGAAATAAATTATTCAAACATGATGAACATGTCACTTACACTTTACTGGTACTGGCAATCTGTTGATATCTTAATTAATGATATTAAATGCATGTGTCCTTCTTTTTCGTGTCTTCGTGGTGGTATTTGCAGATGTACAGATGTTTTTTAGGTCTCTAAGGTGTTAATGACTTACAGGAAAAGGTCACTGACAACAAAATCTCTTTCTCTGCTTGGTCTGCACATTTCCTCCAACCAGAGGGGCCAAAGGCAACGCTACCACAGTCATTAAGAGGTCGTGGTTTACACTTATTATTCCATTATCGACCTTGATCTAAAATTTGCATCATGCTTTCTTCTTTATGCAGTGGTAATCGATGCGTGTTAGCCTTTTTGAGTTTTAAAACCAGTGACTGACAATGATAAATGGAGGTGCCAGTACTATACAGAGCACAAAAACTGAGCAGAGGGACACATTACAGTGAGACAAAAAAAAAATAAGAGAATAAAGAATCATTATACCTAAGAAGGAAATCTGGAGATGTTGAAATTTTTACAGGGCAAAGAAAGACGAAAATATAGGATCCAAGTCTGAGGAGAAAGAAGAAAGCCTGGCATTCAGGTTGATGTGCAGACACCCAATCAGACAGCCCTTCATCCCTTAACCCCCAGCCAAGAGTAGAGTAGCAAGATGAGAGGAAAGAGAAGAAGGGGGAGGAATCAGCTTTAGAAGTGCTGAAACTGGATTTCTTTGTCCTTTTTTTTTTTTTTTTTTTAGAAAAAGAATATAGACAAAAGGAAAGGGAGGAGTTCTACAGGACGTAATGCACAAAAGTTAATCTTCTTAAACAGGAAAAAGATGAGAGCAGGTAGAAATGTGGAGGTGAAACAATGTGTTTTTTTTTTTTTTTTTCCTCTGCAGCCAAGCTTTCGAGCTTGTGAGGCAATGCTTAAAGGATCCAGTCAGGAGGATCACAACACAATGCCCTGTGCCAAGCAATGAAGATTTCATTCCTCTAATTCAGTTGCACAACTAGAGTTAGATTGAATTCACGGAGGAATATGAAGGTCAGGTGCTGTGCTATGTACAGTACATGCTCAATCTCTACAGCCATTAGTGCTTAGTTATAAAGCCATTAATGTCCATTATCATAATTACTTTTGCTAACTCGCAGAAGCCAGTGACACAGAGTGAAATCTGCAGAAGTTGCGGTGCAGACTCCCCTGGAATTCTCTACCCAAGCCATTAGTGTTTTTTACTTTCCTGCCTGGTCGTCATGCATTGTCTTCTGCTCTTTCACCTGACTGCATGCTTCCTGTTCTTTATAAATACAACCTGGAGCCGCCTCTTGCATATGTTTGCTTGCTGTGAAAAGGTGTGCCATTAATATGCAAGTGCAGGCCATAAATTAGTAATGCAGCTCCCCTCTGCAGATGCAGTGCATGTCAAGTTCAGTAAAGCACATACTGTAGGAGAAGGCGGACATTTGGCGGATTACACCAGTTTGCCATTGAGCAAGCAGGGCAGTTGTTCCCCTTAAGGGGGCAATGCATTCCTGTTTCATACCAGAAACTCACCTCCCAAAGGAATCCAGTTTCCTACACAGCACATTTCTTCCTAAAGCTGAACAAATCATTGACAGGTCGAACACAAACCTTATAGACACAATTTCTGTATTGTCCCTTATAATGCTGAGTCAAAATAAAAGAATCTCCTTAACATTCATCATTTGTGGACCTCATTAGTGAATAGCTGTGTGGCGATATCCTCCCATTTCTTGCCATTGACAACATGCTGGAGCACTGTTTTCCTTTCTCATATGTGAGATGCTGGAACTTTAGGGTCAAAGGTCGTTAACGGCCAACAATCCAATTTCACAGCTCCTGCCTCTGACAGGCACTGTGTGATCTTGGGTGGAACCCCTCAAAATCCCCCTCTCTGCATATCCTTAAGAACACTCAGAACTTAATCAAACTTTAATTAGCCCTCTGCTTTTGTGATAATTCTCAGTCCAAGAAGGGCCAGCAAGCCTACTCATGCAAGATCCAGTAGTGTGTATGTGAGGCTATAACCATGAGAGGAAGCTGACCATAATCTGCTTCTTAGCCAGATAAGACCTCTGTATTAGACACATAACATTATGGCAGTCTGTCATGCACAGCTGGGGGATGAATCTTTTGATAAAGTTTGCCTGTCTAGAAATATCAGTACAAATGTACATCTGCTCAAACAAGAAACAACGCAAACATAAAGGTAAAAAATCCTGCTCTGAATAGTGGAAAATCAGTCTTTCAGCGATGTACAAAGCTTATGCTGTGCATTTCATAGCTATGAAGTTTTTATTTCACATTGAAATCTGTCTTGGCCAAACAAAAGGTAAGCAAAATAACATTTCATTGGGCACCTACATCTCACTAAAGGTTCAGGGTTAACTGAATAGAGAGTTTCTCTGTAAAAGACAGGCGTAAAGAAGAAAACTGACCTATGTCAGTGATGCATGAGTGAGTGTGTGTGTGTGTCATATCGAGCAGCAGTGAGAAATGTGATCCATAGATATGTTTTTAGAGTCAAAAAGTAATAAAAAACAATTATGGTCCGAGACTCTTTGACCTGATAGAGAAAATCCATGCCAACCCAATCTTGTTGTCAGTACTATGATCTTCTGAATTGAATGCCCTGTGAAATTAAATCAATGGAGTAACTCTCTCCAGAGCCACATCAATCTGTTGAGATTGTGCTGCATGCGGATTTAGAGGCCTACCTTTCCCCTCAAGACGACTTGGTTCAATAGAATTAATGTGAAAAGTTTGAGGATAGCAACAGGGCGCTTTGGCCCCTAAGGCCAATTTCAAGTAAAGTGTTCAGTTAGCAGCGGTGGGAGGTAAATTAAAGGAGCTTCCTTTGAGAGTGAGTAAGAAAACACAGTTTACATGGTGGAAGCACAACACAACAGTTTATGTCTGAGCTGAATGAATGATCATTTTAACAAAAGAAAATAAAGAAGTTTGAACAGAATAAAAAAAAAAAGTGAAATAAAACTAAATTTATTCTCTTCATCTGAGCTGCCTGCAGATGTGGAATAGTAACGCCGGAGATGTCATTCAGATGCTTAATACTCTGAAAACAGTGTCTTATTAAATGTTAATTTGCTGCAGTATAGATGCTAAAATGCCGTCTTCATCTAACTGATGCACCTTCACACTACTACAGAGGGACACATGACCTCGCTCATGAAACTAACTTTACATTGTTTTTAATGTTTTCCAGACTGTGACCAACTGAATGCACCACTACAACTTATGGGTATGTACTTCATGAAACACCAGTAATGAGTGAAAATGTGTATGTGTCTTGTGTAACTGAGAAACCAGAAGGTTATCATGCCTGTCCCCCATGCGGTTGTCATGTATCCATCTGTTCCATAAGCAGCTGCTGTGATGCTCACTTTGCTTGAACTTTTGAACTATGACGCAAACCAGCAAGAATCCAGATCTCCTGAATTAATAATAAAATATGGACTCAGGAGCAGAGATCCTGTCCTTCAGACATGAAATGGTTAAGCAGTTTATCAGGTAAATATGTTGCAAAGAAGGGATTGCTGTGTACTTCATGTGCTGCCATCACTGTGGCCCAACATTTATAAAGATAACCTATTTATACACCAAGAAACTGTACAGAGTCCAGAGTCCAGACATTTGTGTGCATTTTTGTGAATGAAAGCCACTGATGTTGTACGTTCTCTCTACAAATAGTCAAAAAGAGAAGGATAAGACCACATTGCACCTTAATCTGGTTCAAGGTTAAACCTACAAACTGCTCAAAGCACAGCAATTTAAATCTTTTGATTTGCATACAGTTTCTTTCAACATTAGTATGATACCCACTTGTTTTCTAAGGTTATGTACTGACCTCTCTAGAGCCATGCTGAGGATTTTTCAGCTATTTTCACTGACCTTGGCAATTGTGTTTTAGGTGTATAAAACTAACATTACAGTGGTTCTTCATTTCTTTGCTATCTTGATATCATTTTAATAACATAGATAGTACAGAATAGATCACAGTAGAGCTGCAACTAATGACTATTCTGATGGTCGATTAGTCACCGACTATTAAAATAGACCATGACACGACGTGCCTCCTCTTTAAACGTTCGAGCATTGCAGACGAACTTCCGTTGTACACAAGGTCCGTTTTACAAATCTCACATGTATTTAATTTATTTTGTAAGTGTAACGTGAAGTTATCACAGACTTTTAACGTTCTCTGCCACCGTTTTCTTTCCTAGTCCGCCCCCATATTTTTCCCCTGGCGGACTTCACTGCGCTTGTGCAACTCTCTGCAGAGATTAAAAAAGAAGACGATGTCTAACTCTGTATTTTTTCCCCCTCTCTGCGCATGTGCATTGTGCAACTCTCTGCAGAGATTAAAAAAGAAGACGATGTCTAACTCTGTATTTTTTCCCCCTCTCTGCGCATGTGC
>JBAFTA010000006.1:14987902-15000730 GCA_036919975.1 Melanotaenia parkinsoni | reverse complement strand
TTAAAAAGTCGGATGGTATCATGTCCAGAGTGCATGTTGTTGATTTCAAATGCCAAACTGTTTCTTGTAGGATTTTTCAAATCAACCATTTTAAATTGCAGCATAACATCAGAAATATTTCCAGGTTTTAGACACAGACTAGTTTTCTTGTGTGACTGTGTGGAATTAATATTTTGCCTAATTGTTTTGATTTTTTGGCTAAAAAAGTTGGCAAACTGGTTGCATTTCTCAGTGGAAAGAGCTCTGGGCTTATCTGTATAGAAGGATTTGTAAGTTTTTCAATCATAGCAAACAGAGTGCAAGAATTGTTGACATCCCTGTTAATCATTTCAGATAAATGCAGCTCTCTGGCCTTGCACAGCTCATTGTTATAGTTAAGCAGGCTTTGTTTGCACAGGTCAGAGTCAATTTGAAGTTTATTTTTCCGCCATTTCCGTTCATTTTTTCTGCATTTTCTTTTTAGGCTGGTAACCAAAGTGGTGTTTCTCCATGGTGTTTTCTGTTTGCTCATAGTGCTCTTGATTCTTATTGGTGCAACAGCATCCATTACATTCAAGACTTTCAGATTGAAATGATGCAGGAGTCCATCAACTGATTCAGCACTGGTTGTTGGTGACATGTGGTTTTGTCAGCCTCAGGATGCTGCTGGGCAATGTTGGCTCCAGGAATGTCCATAAAAAATGTCACTGTGCCATCAGCCGACTCATAAAAGCAGATTATTAAGTTTGGACAGCTACATAAATAAACAAAAAAAAGAAAAGTGACATTAACCTGGGTCCTCTGGACCCACTAATATAATATGATAGTAACCACTAGATTACAACTCCTCTAAAAGGTACTGATGTGAACGAAAGGAGCGAGATTACATAATACATTCTGTACATTCAGATGTGGAGAACATGTCTGACTTGTACCCTGCTTTGGCATACTTTTACAGTAGTAAAACTTTACATGTGCGTTTTATTATGACTGATAAAAACCACGTCTCTTGGTGCAGGTTTGGGCACATGCACTCAAGACATCAGCTGTACCTTTATTCTGCTTACAGTATACAGCTTTATCTGAACAACATGGTTTGCAATGACTATCTGGTTTGAGCCTGTATTGTCTAGTTTGCTCCAGACACAGTCTTTTTATCTAACTACATACTTGTTTTCTTTTTGTTTTTTTTTGTTTTTTTTTATTGGATATTAATAAAAACATAATCATATATATAATAAGAAAAAAATTAAGATCGGAGCCACCAAATCCAATAATAGCACATTTATTTGAATTTAGCTACTCTTTCCATTCTTTCCTGAAGTTTGGGACAGTTTTTTCTTGTTTCAAGTTCAACACATAGAAGAAAATGAAAATGCTCCATTTACCATAAAAGTCCCATTTTGTTCTTCGAGAAAACAAGATAAATGTGGGGGTAATGTGTTAGATAAAAGTGTTGTTTAAGCTTTGCCCCACCCCCAATTAAATAAATAGATAAATAAAATTTGTTTGTGTGTGTCTTTGTTCTGTACATATCTGTGTTTGTGTGAACATGCTGAGCAAGCCTGATAACTGCAGTGTGCGGTCACCTTGCCATATGATTAAAGTTTTTTGATCTTTAGCTGCTTAAAAGGAGGCGGTTTGTCCTCAAAAGGGAGAAAGGAACACGGGAAAGGGGGGAAAAAAAAAAAAAAACATGTTTTTATCAGTCACAACCAGAACTCAATATTTAGCTATTTTCCCCAGATTAGGCTTATTCAGAAGGTCCTATAGGTGAAATGCCTTCAAAGATAATAAAGAGATTAAGATCATGTTCAGAAATCCCTACCAGGGAAGGAAGAAAGCTTTTGAAATAAACAAAGCTCTCCCACTTCCGACAATTTCACACTTTTTTTCCACCCTGTCGCAGAGTGATTTGGATTTGGCTTATGCTTAACTTCTTAAATGTTCACATTAAGATCTAAAGATGTGTTCATAACTTTTTTTTTTCTTCTCAAAGTCAACTAAAGAAATAGGATAAAAAGAAAGAAACCCAAACCCACAGCAGATGGAACGATTAAAATATGAAACTACCGTCGCCTGTCTGTGAAAAGGGTCCTGGCTTGATGCATACAAGGAAAAAAAAGGGAAAAAAAATCATTTGTGAGAATGAAATGAAGGTTGAAATTACTCATATCATTTCTGGAACAGGAGATGAAACACTTGATTATTCGATTGGCCATCTAATCAAAGTCATGTATAGCCACACTCTCCATCCAAGCTGTCATCTGTTGTCTTGCTGTCAAAGTATTTGGAGGGACACTGGGTGGCCCCAGGTGTCAGCACAGACATGAAAATGACTATGTAGCAACGCCAATGTCCATTTACTCCACTTGCTCAATGAAATGGTAACTAAGGGGCAATCAGGCATCATATAAATGGAAGAAGATGAATCTGCCACATATTTCTTAATCTAATTCCAAACCTCTAAAGCCATTTTTTTTTTGGCCAACCTGTGACGGGATACCTGCCCTGACAATACACTAGCCTTTAACCTTTGCAACTTTACACCCTAAAAAATAATATTTTAGTTACTTTATTCACAGCAGGATGTTTCTTTAGAATCTGAATCTGAAAAATTATATTGTCTGTAACATAGGATAACACAGACAAACAACGTTATACACAAACAAAACAAAAGAAAGCACTTCATTGTCTGCCAAGATATTGTGAAGTTGGTGTAGAAACCAACAAGCTGCTCCTGTCATTTTTATTGACAGTAGTAAGGTTTTAACCTGGCTGCTTTTCATAGACTTTTTTTTAAATTCAGTGATTTGCATGCACACTTTTCCTTTTGTTTAATAAAACATTGCAAATGTATTAATGATGGTTTTTGCTCTGCACAGGCTTTCGTTGAATCTTAGGGCTTCATTATATCCTGAGGTGGTTTTCTAGATTTTAAACTCCTTTAACATTTTTAAATTATTTAGATTTTGCACTTTAAACCAGTTTTAATTTTTAATTCCGTAGGCAGGTTGTACCTACTTATTATTTTACCTTCCTGCGAGTTTATTGGTGTGTGAAAAGCAACAGATCCACCCTGAATTGCTCATATGCTCTGTTCAATTCTGTGCAAACGTAGAATTGATTCAGTCCTACATTTTTTAAATTGCGCACACACTGAGATACATAGTTGACCATCTTGAAATCACGCTGTTTTGTGGCAGCACCGATCAGTACCGGGCAAGACATTTAATCTCTTGTCACTTATCTGAGTTCCAATTTGTCATCTCTTCCCATGAGCGCTCAGAACACAGTTTTTTGCACAAATTTGTTGATGCCTCTTGTGAATGGGACGCCTCAGACATATCAAAGGATTTGCTGTTTGTCTCAGAATCCGTCTGCCATCTGCTTGCCTCCCTCAACCAAGATGCTTCTACTGGAACCCTCCACACTTAAAAGCCCTGCGTTCTGTCTGTGGCAGTCTATCAGCTGGATTTAGTTTTGGCTTTGGCTTTCAAAGACATTTAGAGTTCATTAGTAAAGTTATGTTATGTATAAATACTACTATATTTCTAAATTGGGTTATTGTGGTAAACTACATCAATATTGCACAACACATTTTACATTTTTCTCTCAACTGTGAATGCTTGTGCATCTTGGTACCTTTGGAATGGAAGAGATTATGTTCAGGAAAGTTCTTAAAATAATAATTTATGAAAGAGCAAAGAAAAAAAAAAACAGGAACATTTTATATTTGGATAATTAACTTAGTTATCAAGTTCATTCCTCTTATTCCTCTCTTATTTTTTTAAAAAACTAGGTATATCTGTAGTCAGTCTTATACTCTTCCAGCAACACTTTTTCTATTTCTAAAATATTTAACCTCTTCTGAGCGACGACTGCCAGCTACATCAACTCATCAGGCCTAATGGTGTCTATTAATATGATTTATGAAACAAAGCTTCTCAGTAAGACACATTACTGTTAAGGAGAGGACTCAGCTGCATATTGTAAATCTGACACTTAAAAGTACATGTAAATGCATTAATATGTACTCACCCCTCACATTAGTATCACAGTGCCACTAGTCAGCTACAAAAATGCGACAGAATCTATGTGGAATCTTCATCTGCAATCATAAAGTGTCATCTGACACTGCGCAACCTTGTGTGACTGGATAGAAAATATGTCTTCAATTGTCAGGGCAAATACCAGAATTTAAGGTATTAAAGTGTGTAATATGGAATGTAAATACTGTACAATTATGCTTAAAATTTCAAGGCTATCCAGATTTATTAAAAGCTTTTCCACTTTCACTGTTTTGCTGCTGGAGAGATATTTTTTTTACTGCACAAATGCAATCATACTGCTTTAGAATAGGTCTTAATTCATGTGTGATGTACAATCCCAAGAAGAAAAAGAAGATTTACAAAACCTTAGAGCTGTAAAGAAAATATATTGGAATATGCGTTTGCATGCATTTGCATGTCAATCACTTTTTAATTCTTTTTTTCTTAAATCAGATGACTGCTTCTTTTTTCAGTCTTTATTACAACCCTGTGTGTTTACTACTGCATCCCTGTACCGGCTGAAGTGAAATCAATGAGAAAGCTGATCAACTTGTTGCAGATCTGAAAGATTGCTTTTTTTTTTTTTTTTTTTGTTTAGTTTTGTTTTGTGTGTGTGTGTGTATGTTTAGATGAATGGATTATTTTTATTTTGTTTGATGATGATTTAGTGACCCTTCATAATATGGCCATGTTTTCTTACTGCGTGCTAGCTTATTTTAACATTTTGTCATATTTGTCACATTTCAGTGTTTTTAGTACATTCTCATCAATGCATGTGTTTGTGAAACAAAGGTGTAAAAATGTGTTTGATGCCATAAAGGAATAAGCACTACTTTTAAGTGACAACTGTAATTAAACCTTCTGAAATCTCCCTTCATTCTGCGTAATTTTTTTGCTTGTATATGGTCATAGACAGTCTGATGTTCTATGTGTTTTTATTAAAGTGACTTAATCTAGATTATATTAACACAAGCTTGGTATTCAAAACAACGAAAGTGAAGGAAAATCCAATGCAATAAATAATTAAACATGAATTATTGCTCAATTAAAAGCCAGAGTAACCACATCTTCAAATACTCACTGTGGGTGTAACGAGTCAGAGTATATGAGAAGTGCTTGTGGGAAGGTGGGGCCTCTAGCAATTCGCACCTGTCAACTTATGTAAATGTGACTCTTTATTAATGGCAGGACAGTGGCTTCCCTCCAGTGACTGTCAATGTGTCAATGGGAGCAGGACCTCCCTTGTGGCTGTGCTGATTATTTCACTGACTCTGTTACTACTAGAGGGCATGCTGCAGACATTGATAACACCTTCCTATCTCATTTGACCCTATAGAGTGAGCAGAAGTAAAGGAAAACACTGCAACAAATCAAGAAATGAGGCCTTTTTTCATCAAGTGACAAATAGCTAATCAGTCTAAAAAGGCAGCACATTTAGCTTCAAAAGCCTTGTCATGCTTAGCTTGCAGCATGAACACATTACAACCCTTGCAGGGTTTGTGAAGAGAGGTAAGACTATGGTGTTATCAGTACAGGAGAGATGCCTGTGGGTTATAAACATAAAAACAAAATGATGACATTTGCAGAAATGTTGATTCCATGTGGGCAAAATGTCCAAACGATGAAAAGCTTTAGTGGATACACCTAAACTCATCGCTGTGTGGACATGGTCTTCTTTGCATTGATTCATATTTATTTGGAATCTTTAATTTGATTGGTTTACATTTGGTTTTGTTTTAAAATGTTCTAATTTCTCTTATTTTCTACCATTTCAAGTTTTTTTTTTCCTTTCTCAGTTGTTACATTTTATACATCTTTGTAGGTTTTTTGCTTTTTTAATCTCTGTTTTTTTTTTTGTATCAGTTAAAGTTACTTTCGAGTTGTTTTCATTCAATCTTGATGTAGCAGTATGTAAATTGATAGTCTTGGTTTCAAAATTTGAGTGTTTACATTGACTAATACTAAAAGGCCAGTAATTTGAGTCTGGAATGGTCCACTTGCAGCATGGTGGTAAATCAGATAACACTGTCCCCTCACGCAAATATGTTACCCAATCTGAATATCAGCTGGGGCTCTTCTGTGTGAGGTTTTCATGATCTACCTGTAGGATTTTTCCTGATTTTTTTGACAGTTTAAAGCAGGGATCATCAACTTGGGACTTCTTGGGGTCTGTGTCTTGCAGGTTTTAGAAGTCTTCATGCTAGGGCTGGGCAATGCTGCAAATTTTGGTATTGAGCCGATACCAATCAAATCCAGGGAATGTCTTGCAGTTACCGATATGATACAAATACTGATACAGATACTGATACGATACTGATACTGATACCTTTTGCTTTTGCCTTTAATTCTTGATAATTTTATTACCATAATCAAACACAGTATAAAGCTTATTGTCAATAAAACATTTTTAATAACAAATAGAATGGCAGAACTAAAAATTTTAAATTTATTTTTTTATTTGTAAACAATATAAAATAACACAATGTCCACAGCTGCCACGAATGACAGTGATGATGGCTTCTTAAAGGAGGCCTCTCCTCTGGATTGGATAGCTGATGAAGGAGTGACGCATAGGGTGACCAATCATGAAGCCAGGGAGGCGGGTGCTGGTTAGTATCCACAGTCACATGGTTTGCCAGCACTTCCTTCAACTCCAGTTCCTCCGGTTCCTCCTGGCTGACAAGCCGGCGGGCGTAACAACTGTTATTACCTTTCATCACACAATTGTTTTATAAAAATAAAGTCAACAATGAAAATTAGCTCAACAAAAACTAAACCTACTATTGGCTGACTCTCCTTCACATTCTTTGGCTTTTTGCCCCCAAAGCTATAACAAGAGGCGTCATCACACTGGTA
Source organism: Melanotaenia parkinsoni (assembly GCA_036919975.1). Taxonomy (NCBI): domain Eukaryota; kingdom Metazoa; phylum Chordata; class Actinopteri; order Atheriniformes; family Melanotaeniidae; genus Melanotaenia; species Melanotaenia parkinsoni. The sequence goes on along the minus strand of JBAFTA010000006.1, from coordinate 14,993,843 downwards.
TTGACTGATACCGATACTCGCCTTGGTATCGATATTATCAATATTTTAATCGATCCGCCCACCCTACTCCCTACTGCAATACACCTGATTCATTTTAAATGGATCTCCAACATGTTACAAGTCTCTTAATGACCTGTTTATTTGGGTCAGTTGTGTTGCAGCAGAGAAACTTCTTAAACCTGCAGGAATCAATGTGATCAAGGTATCTAAAGCTGATGATCCCTGGTTTAAAGAATTTGTATGTGTTCAAGTGGTAAATCTGCTGTGACTGTTTATGTGTGTTAATGTGAACTTGGTTGTATCATCTGTGTTGCCTCTGTGATGGACTGATGATCTCTCCAGGTCGTAGGGTTGGGGTTATCGCAGTGTTTTTAGGTCTGTTGTTAGCAACAACAAATGAAATATATCAATGCAATCAAAAGAAACTTTTTTTTTTTTTTTTTTATCAAAATCATCCCTCTAAAATTACATTTTTTAACCACAACATGCAAGAGATGAACTCTTTAGAAAACCAGTCTACCAGTGTCAGTGTGTAGCTTGTTTGAGGGCTGTTATCAGGTTTGTATCAAGTCAGCTGAGTCAAAGCAGGCACTACCCAATATAACGCGTCCAGATATCAATCTTACTATTCAGTCTGCAGCCTATATTCTTTCTGGGCTCTTGTTCTATCTGCTGCTACTTCACCATCTCACATAAAATCCACTTTAATCTCACAGTAAACATAAAAACAACATGACTCAAACTTCAGCTGCATGTGAAAGAATGCGACTTCATGACAACCAGCAACAGCAACATGCCTTGCAAGAGATGCTTTAAAGAAACAGTCACTGAAAATATATGCCAGTTATCTTAGAATACATTTGATGTGAGATATGCAATAACCTAGTGGCAGTACATTACAGATAAAAACAAATATGGTGAACACACAACTGTCTAAAGTAAGGCAATATTCCAGCTTCCTTTACAGGTGGACTCTCCAGGCTTTCACCTGCAAACTCACCCATAAATCCTTTAAATTTAGCTAGCATAGCCCAGGCCTTTTTGTCTGTTTATTAGCTTTCTTACGAAAATGACTTTTGTTTGTGATTACCATATATCTCTATGAAGTTCATTTTTAAAATGATACAGTTTATATTTATGTATTCAGTTTTTTGTTTTTTTTATTCTCATATTGATCCCTGGTCAGTGCAGGCCCCTTTTATAGTTGCAATAGCTGGATAAATGCGATTTTCCCCTTGTGACTGTTCATTTCTTAATTTCTCAGGTTGGCATTGCAATGCAAACCTAGAGTGTAAAATGTCACCACTTACCTTGCCACGTGGAGAGGACACTGGTGAAAAAAGAGAGGGGATAAAAAGCATGGAATGGAAAAGTATACTTACAGTACTTAAAGACTGTGTAAAAATCTGTAATACTATTTTGGATTATAAGTTAGAATATGCGCCTTTATTGTCCTAAATACTGAGATACTGCTGAAATGAAAACATAAAATCCCCATGTAGAAATGCAACAGCACCTCCGTGTCCACTCCATAATTGTATGCATGACACGTCATTCATTTGTCTGTCAGATCCATGTGCACAAGTGCAAACCTGTATGTGCGATCTGTGCTTTTACTTGACAGGCTCATCAGAAAGTCAGCTCTTCATCATCACCATGTTATAAATAGAGTCCAGAAAGAGGAAGCAGCCTCCAGTCCAGACTTCAAGCTAACCAAACTGAATAAAATCTGTTATTCAAAACTCAATGGGAAATGCAAATCTCATGCCCATTTCTCAATTTAATGGCAGGTTCAGCAATACATTGTAATTGGCCACATCTCTCTTAAGAAGCTCATTCAATAATTCAAAATATTCTACAATTGACACAACCACAAAATATGTTTTTTTTTTCTTTCTCTAAATACCAATGGATTCTAGGTAATTCAATACAGAATACATGGGAAATTTACACTGTCCAGTATCAGTAGCTAATTTCCTAAGGGAAATTAATCTCCACTGGGTATAAGATGAACACTGTCCAGCGTCTGCTCTGTAAATATTGACAGATGGGGGAGAATGAGACAGCTAAAACTAGCTCATATATGTGAGAGCTAAATTATGTCTGCACAGAAGCTTAAATTTGAACTATGGATGATATTTATAAAGACTTTACTAACATAAATCATTTGGGTATTGAGGTGACTTGGATGGAAGGGGATTTAAAAAAAAAGCAAAGAGGGAGTCAAGTGGATGAGCTTAAGAGGTTTTGGCATTGCAAGGAGTTATGATTATTTCATACAGGCTTGCAAGGCTTGACCACTCACACTGCATCTCATCACAGATCCTTGAAAAGAAATGAATATTTGAAAAACAGGAGCAGTTAAACTTGTTGCAGCTGGCTCTTCACCTAGTTTCCTTTGATCTTGCTCACCAACTGATGCACAACATTCAGATCAAACAAATACCACAAAACTCCACCTTTCTATAAATGCTTCACAGTTTAACAGCGTTGTGTTATCAGAATGTTTGCTTTCAAAGACATGCACGATAAATCACTGGTTTGATGAGGCCAGTGGACTCCTTATGCTACACCTTGTTCATCATGGCATCCTTCACAAATGCAAAGACAGTTCCACTGTTAGTTAGGATGGCTTCTGGGTGTAATGCATAATGCCCATATTTGAATTTCCTGAAGAATCCCAAACACGGTTGCACCTACCTATTCTGGAAAGTCTGACATGTATTCATAAAGTATGGAAGCCTTTACAAGCCAAAGCCTTTTTTTGAGATTTTTTAGATTTAATCCTGATGAATGCAGAACCCAAATATCATGTTTAAGTGGCATTGGCTAAATCAAGGATATCTTTTTCTGTCTAGGTTTAATTGTTTTTTTTAAGGGCATGCTTTATTAAACTTTTTCTTGCATTCTACATCTTCATGAAGTTTATACTGTAGTATCATGCCATTCAGTGCTGAAACCCCAAGACAGATGGGGTCACTTACGTACTGTAGATACTCTGGATGTTTTTCACGTGGATTTGAAAATGAGGGTAAGGACTTGTACCTTTCCAACTGTTGTTGAATCATGGCATAAATTTGAGCTATAGCCAAAAGAAAATAAGAAAAAGATTTCATATTGCCAAGTATCACATCATCAGAAACTAGTTGAAAAGCAAAAGTAACACAAAAATACATTTTTTTGCCAATCAATCTCACACTGTCAATCCATAACACAAAATGTACTGTATTAGTTTAACAATAAAGAAACCAGCTAAATAAACAGAAATCTACATTTTTTTTGGTTCTTTTTTCTTTTTTTTCCTTTTTTTCTTGGGTGAGAGCTGAGAAATGTGTGGTAGTGATAAGGAAATTAAAATAAGAGTGTGTGTGTGTATGTGGGGGTTTGGGGGTGGGGGGTGGCGGAGAAGTGGAAAACAACAATAGCAAGGAAGAAACCTATGAGGAAACTTGTCTGGGTTTCTACCTCCCTCCTCCGCTCTGACCTCCTAATACAACTTGTGTTAATTGTTGATAACTCAACAATAGAATGACATTTTCCCTTTGCCACCTAGTCATAGCACAGCTGGTGTGTGTCATTTACTGACACAGAAGGATAACTGGCAACCGCACAGCAGTTCCCTGTGATGAAAATGAAAGTGAAGGCCATTTTAGCATGAACTAGTTTGTAAAGAGTTTGATATGAGCATAATCTGAAAAATGGTAGGTTTTTTTTACAGTCCTGCATGTATTGTTAAATTAATAGATATTTATCATGTAGATTAGTGCTTTTCAGCCTTTTTATGAGCCTGTGCCCCCACATCCATTAACCAGGTCCCTAACTGCCCCCACCATTAAAATGTAGGGTAGTGTTATGTTTGCACTGCTGGTCTTAACATTCAGTTATCATCTTTTGCTGAAATCAAACTTTTTTCCTGTGTGTGTGTGGTTGTTCATTATAATTTAAATATGACTTCCTTCAGATTCTATGTGTGAAGAGTCTGCAGCTCTAAAATGACCCACATGTGCAGCAGAAGATGTGATGCAACACGCTCTGTGTATAGTAGTAATTGCTTCACGTATCAGCGTGTGTGTATTCCTTTGAAGCTGTTGCGCAATCAGAGCCAACAAAGTTCTGATATATTGTTTTGTCTGTTATCTACATTTTACCATGCCCCACCTACTCCAGTATAGATTGTGATGTCTGTCTCATTTCAGTGATGAAAAGAGTGGGATGGATTGTGTCATCAGCACACAGACTGAGGTTACTGATAATTTACTACTACCCCCCCCAAAAAATGTCAAAGAACATCCCTCCTGTGATCATCTGTTTTGTGCCTCAGAGAAGTGCCCCTGTTGTTTTTATTTCCTTAGATCTTAAAAACAATAATAAAAAACAGCACTGAAACTGCACAAGAACATGTAAAAACATGATTACTGATAAACTCTTCCTCAATGAGCATTGCCAAATCTGTAAAACTAATCATTTCCCAAGAGGCGTTCATTGCGCCTGCTCATTTTGCACTTTCCTTCCATGTCCTCCTCTCATAACAATAACATTAAGCACTCAGGATTTTCCCTGCACAACACCTGCCACATTATGAGATGACGTGAACCATCCTACCATCCCGGTTCCCATCTGGCAGCTGCCAACATTATAACTGTTCGCTAACACGGGGGTTAATGAAACCCCCGTGTTAGCGAACACACCTCGCTGTTCAGGGCTCAAGCTGCTTGGAGATGCACATGCAGCCCTGAAGGATTGGCTCCATTATAGATGCCAGCACGGGGCTACACACACTTCCTGAATAAAATAATACTCACACCTGCTACCTGGGCTCAGCTGTTGCCATGCAACGCAGAGATGATGCATTCTGTTGTGTACTCTCATGCTGTGCGTGCAATGTCTGCAATTACAATGCAATTAGTGGACTTCCAAAATAGTTAACTTGCAGGTACAAAAGGCTTTTGTTTGAGCTACTATGCAGCATTTACTTCCTTATTTAACAAGCTGTTTACTTAATATTTGAGTGAAAAAAGAGCCCCTTTAATAATTGAAGACCAAAGACAAATGAAGCACTGATTTTGCCTGAAAACATGTCAGTAAGCATTGTTTTATATATTTTTCTTCTTTTTTTTTCAAATCAATACACAAAAACCTCCAATGTTGTAGTTAGATCCAATTATAGCCAAACATTTTAATTAGTAGGGTCAGATGAACATATTTATACACAAAGGCAAAAACAAGCATGTGCTCTACATTCATCAGATACTTAATCAAATCACATGCATGCCTGGTTCTGTTCAATAAATCTCTTGGATTATGATAAGGCACAATTACTCAGGCCCAGTTCGGACATTTATGCCTTAAGTGAAGTGAAAACAAAGCATGTGATGATCAGTGATCCGTGTGCAACCTTATCAACTTTTATGGTAATCATGACCACAAAAAAGATTAACTGCATTCTCTGTCACTACTCAGCTCTAATTAAAATAAACCTTTTGATTAAAACGTCTTTTCTTTAAGAAACTAAAGTCAAGTCTTTGTTTAGATCAAAGTAGATATATTGTGACCTGGATGTCTGGGATTTCACTCTCTTGGATATGTTCTATTGCAAAAGCAAGCCATAACTGGGAGTAGATCCTTTTGCATAACAAGGTCTCTGCCTTGAATTGAATTGTAATGTTTTGACAGTTCTTCCCATGAAATTGTGTGTTTTATTTAAACAGTGGTTTGCTCAATGATACGTCATGCCACTTAAAAAGGAATGCTGAGAGGCTTGAGCTTTTAGACAGTCAAAGGAAATCCTGAATATTTGAATCCAGCTTTAAGGAATATGGGAGGTATTGGGTGGGGTGGGGGGGGGGGGGGGGTTCTCCCTCTGTTCACCCCCACCCCGGTGCATACCCCCCCGTCCTTTTTCCTTTCTTTTTACCCTAAGGAAGTGCCACCGAAAAGACCC
>JBAFTA010000006.1:14911596-14926868 GCA_036919975.1 Melanotaenia parkinsoni | reverse complement strand
GGATGGATGGATGGATGGATGGATGGATGGATGGATGGATGGATGGATGGATGGATGGATGGAAGGATGGATGGATGTGTGGTTGGGGGGATAGATGGATACAGATTTTTTTTTTTTTCCCAAAACCAGCACTAAGTGCACAGCTATTTCTTTATTAATTATCAAATAAAAATTATTAATCTCTTTTAAATTAATTGCAATCTGCTAGAAATCCCTCAGGAAAACTATGATGTGACAAAACACTGTATACTAGTTCTAACTATACTATACTCCTCTATACTCCTCTACCTCTCTCTTGTTACAACACACTGATTCATTCAGGTAAAGGCAAAGCAACATTAGTTTCCTTTCACTTTCGTGTGAGTAACTGCCTCATTTACACAACAATGGAGTTTGTCCACACCTGAGTTTGAATATTAGCTCAAAACTGATCCAGCCAATTGGCTGCCCTTTGGGCATGGAAGTCAGACAAGCCAAATGGCTGGGCTGTGGGATTTCTAGTGTTAAATGATTTTTATATACAGTATATATACTTAGTATTTGGTTTGCATTTTGTGCTGGTACGGGTTTTTCTGATAACACAGTCACAAAAGACAGAGACTCCATTGTGTCGTGATGATCATTGGAACAGTTAGAACTTTTTTTTTTTAAATGACTCATAACTGCAGGAATATATTCATTTCAATATGTGAAAATATATGTTTTCCCAAAGCTTTCTTGTCACCTTGGTTATCTTAAAAGCAATGTTTTCACAAAAATGTACGAATATTGCCTTGAGGTAAATCTGGGGTTAAAATAAAAAGACTGGATCGTAAAAATGAGCAGGAAAATATCTTCAAGGGAGTACAAATGACTTAAAAACAGCAGAATTAGAACAATTAAATTCAATTTTGTTTACAATTTGTCCATGGTGTTACACGATTGCAAACTTTGCTATCTTGAAATTTTAGTAAAACTTCATTATAGGTATAAAAGAACATTAAACGTTTGATTTGTGATGCTATAATAATTATAAAGAGACTAAACTGGGATTCCTTGAGTGGAGATAATGAAAACCAAATGCAGATGTTAGGATGGTGTTTTCAGTGCTCTTTGAAATAATGTGCTTAGTCACTGACTGACCACCAATGCTGCTCTTAGTCTCACTCAGCCATTGAACAGTGGATGTAACAAGCAGCTTAATTATGCTTCCTTTTTCACAAATGCTAAAACTTTTTTTTTTTTATTTTACTTTTTAAGTCAAGGTTGAAATTCATAAACAAAGCATGAATACATTATCGTAGAAGATTTTTATTTACAGACTGTAAAGCTCATAAAATATGATATTCACCAAATTTTACAGCTAAGATGACAGGAGAGTAAAAGGAAAAGAAAACATTTAATCATTGTCACCCAACAGTGTGATCACAACTAAGTAGCATGTCTTTGCTACCCCATGTCTGAACCATCTCCTCTTCCGGACCCATTTCTGCATGAGACCCACTTAAATTCCACAGGTTTAGTGTCCATCACAATCTTTGTATTTAACCCTTCTTCTAAGGTCTCAGGTAGGAACACTTGAGCATCACAAGTCCAGTCTACAAAGGCTTTCTCAACTACAAAGTGAAGAATAGAGTGCTAAAAGGTCCAGAGATGAACCACAGCACACGTCGTCTCATTTATTCCAAACACATTCATGCCGGGGGGGACACGAACAGTGATGCATACAGAGAAAAAGAACAAACCTTTTTATATGTTATTCTCCACTTTCTCGCCCTGACAGAGTAATCAGCTAAAACTCTTTAATCATCAAAACAAAGAGCAATGGTCTCCCTCAGTTACCTCCCTTAAATTAGTCCAATCATTGTGCTTTCTAATATGCCACAGAGGATGAAAACCATTTCATAGTTAAATCAAAAAAGCAATTCTTCAGGTATACAATGACATTGTTGTAGATTGTTAAAGGGAGATTTTTGATGAATTTCTCAGAGAGCTAACGGTTTGTTTTCCTCAGAGCCTTCCTCCGTCTGCCAGTGTTTGGTTTGATGTAGTTTGCACCTACGGCAAGCCATCACAAGTCACTCTGAGATTTTCAGATTATCGCAACGATGCTCACTTTCAGGTAATGCGCTGAAACCTGGACACACACAAGAGCGCTTCACTGAAATGCCTCAGAGTAGAAACTGATAGAAGTTTTGGCTTTAAAAGAAGGCCTACAGCCACATAGATTTCACACTACCAAAGCGCTCATCTTAGTGATGATCTGAGATTTTAACATCATTATCTATGAACCCAGACAGTAGTCTTCTTAGGCCGGAGTTCAGAGTATAGGGATTTAACTGATGATGCCATCAAGTGACATTTTTTTGAGCTGGCCCATATAACCTGGATCAGTCCATACACCGTCATGCTACATATAAATTTAATTTAATGCAAGCTTCTTGGCTCTGAATCAGAAAATATATCAATATACTTTTATGTCTATGGAGCAGCTCCAGAATTTATCACTATATGCTTTCTTCATTGTGCCTCTATACTAATTAGTTTACAGGTTTCCACTAAAGTCTCCTTTTATTGTTCTGTCCTCGTCACGATGATCATATAAGTCGCCCTGTGCATGCTCAGAATGGGGGATTGAATCGAAGAGAAGATTCGATGCCATCTGTAGGTTTCTTTGGATAAGCCATTGTTTTTTTTTTAATGAATTAGCTTGTATGAACACTGTTAAAAATTAGACTAATGGGGATTTGTTATAATTGGATCACAATGAATTGGCTTGAATTGATTTTGTTTGCAAAGTTCCTTGAGATGATGTTATGAAGTGGCTTTGTACAAATAAAGCTGAATTGAATTACATAGGTATACTCACAGTCTTAAAATGTGTTTGGTGCCATTTATACCGGAATAAAATTTAGAAAGCGTTTGTTGGATGTTTTAAAAATCATAATATATGTTGTTTACATCAGTTTGCAGTCATCCCAATGTTCCAAAGAAAGCTAGTGATAAAGAAAATCTCACATGCCACTCAAAAAAATTGGTCTTTTCTATGTGAAGATGGATTTTCCCTTTAAGCCACTTCCCAGTTCAGCGTGCTCTAACATTATCTTTATAGCTGGCAGACAAAAATCACCAGCAGTAACAAAATGACACTCTGATTGGAGCCTGCCACTCATGCAATGGGAGAGATATAGGATGGACTCTGGAGTGACCTAGACAGGATTGTGGTTCTCCCTGAAACTATCTTAGTGAATACCCACCAAGCTTGATGCGGTGCAAAGCAAAGCTTAGGATGATTCATTTTCTAAAATAATGGAAGTAAAAATCCCTCCACAGAGCACTTTAACATTGAGGGCAGATGGCGTTTATGTTTTAAAATGAAGCAGCTGCAAACTCAGCAATTTGGGGAAAAGAAACTGTCAATGACTAAATGATATAGTGGTAAGCCAGGAACGTCTGTCTGTATCTGCTATAGATACATATATGTAGGAGGAAGGGTTTTTATAATCCTTTTTTACAGAGCAAAAACTGACTTTCTTACGTGCCAAAGCACCTAAACTACATTAACACGACACCCAGCATGGGTACATGTAGAAATTAAATTAAAAGAATCAGGTTTACACAAGTAATGATCAATGATTAAGTGATTTTTCTTTGTACGAGATATAATATCTGCAGTGAAAGTTTTCTTTTCCCCCCCTAGATACAAATAAAAACTGCATGAAAAAACATCATGTGAATTGTGTTAATTTTGCCAGTATGTGTCTGCATGAGAAGCTCGGTGATCCGGGAGGGGCTCTGAGTAGAGCCGCTGTTCCTCTGCATTGAGAGGAGCCAGATGAGGTGGCTCGGGCATCTGGTCAGGATGCCTCCTGGACGCCTCCCTGGTGAGGTGTTCCGGGCGTGTCCCACTGGAAAGAGGCCACGTGATAATCGTTAAGGTATAAATACAACAACAAGGTAAACATTAAAATATAAGATACTAACTTACCTATTCCAAAAGAAAGCATTGCCATTGAAAAGTCTTTATTTATTTATTTATTTATTTAATTATTTATTTATTTATTTTCCAGAGGAAAAAGCCAGTCCAGAAGTCTTGGACTCCATCTCGGCTTCTTTTTCCTTTAACTTCTAAATCCACTGCTGAATGAAAGGCCTAAATATTTGGACTAATCTTGTATATGACATATACATTGCAGACTATCATCTCAATAACAATTAAAACAGAATCAAAGCAATAAAGGGCACAGATGTCAAACTTTGTTAAGTGGATACCACCAGCAACACATTCTGAGAAAGACATAACAAGGTGGTGGCAGTAACCTCAGGCAAAGAGAGAAATCAGCAATATAAGAAAATCAAAAAAGGAAAAATCCAATATAAATATCAATTTTGGCTCCTGGTCACAACAGTCTCCCTCTGAAGTTCTGTAAAGCAGCACTGGGACAATACTTTCCCAACTCATCAAAGTTTTCCACTTGGGCAACAGCCCCTTGTGCCAGATTTTAGCACACAGGTACTGCAGCGGCCCTTGGCATCAATAAAGGAGAAGAGAGCTTCTAATGGGTGTAACAGTTTATTCGTTCCCTTCTGGGGTGTACAGGAACAGCCTGAACACCTCCAGCTTCTTATCTCAAACACAGTGAAAACTATAAAATAAAATAAATAACAATAAATAAAATTAACACAGTTGTATTCTTAAATCGAATTAAAGATAAAGTTGTAGAGAGGACTCAAATACTCTGCACATTCACAATAAAATATGTAGATTTGCAACAGTTTACATCACACAACACAAACTGAGTGAACTGTGTAATACATATGTTTCACACACGCCTTATGTTACAGAAACATCATACCTCGCTCCACCTGCCGAGGGGGCTAATCATTGCTTGAGGAGCCCGCAACCACATGGGGCACTGTTAGCTCGTAGATACACATTGGCTAAAGTTATCCCGAAAAGCAAGCATGAGTCAGGAAACAAACTAAAGTAATCATATAATGTTATACACGCGAGGCAATATTCAACAAAGACTACAGAAACTTACGTGTAACAGAAGTCTTTTTGCCGCGAGTGTATCAGAGAAAGGGATATGCGTCTGAACTAGTTCCGGGGCACATAGCTCCAATGACATCAGTGTCGCATGACCGTGGTATTGAACTAGCGGGCCTTTACAAGTACAATTTCAGTATCAATTTCATACACGCATGGGAGCTGCTCTACACTTGTATATTAGCAGTTACCCTTCTGTAATTGTACTTGATGCAACAGCTGCATCAATAGTAAAGAATGACAAGATTAAAACTACACAATCAATGTTTAGAGGGAGGAGAAGGATAGTGAAGTGTCTCATCCTCAGCATTGCGAAGGTTTATAATTGGATTTATTTAACATTGTATAAGTTATTACTACATTTAGTTGCAGCTGTAAGCAGAGTGTCTTTTGCTAAGGGTCAGTAATTGTAGACTCCATGTTTGGACAGGGTTATAGGTTCCTAGTAGGGGTCCATATGTAGTGTTTTCTGTTTCCATTTGTAAACATTTATAAGGAGGGTTAACACAGACAGCCAGAGAGATTTCTACAACTGGCTTTCAAGACCTCACAGGTGCTGCAGATCTGCTTAACATGTCACTTTTTGTAATAAAACCTTTTTTAATATGTATCAAGCTGGCGTCAAGCTTTTTTTACCTCCAAGTAATTTTTGCTACATCACCTTATCTGCTTCAAGTAATTCATATTAGTAACAAACAGACTCACAGGTGATTCATACGGGTGTCCAACACTGCGATTTTCTACTCTCTTCACTCTACCACGGTTGCTTATCATCCTAAGAGGCAACAAAAGTACTTGGTCAGTGTTTGATATTAAAAGTATTTGACGGAAGTTTATAAAACATCATTGCTAGGCATTGAAATACACAGCATGATACACTGATTATAAAAACAAAAAGCTTTGCCAGCTTTTTTCAATGTTGTCATGGCGACATGTCCGAAAACCTTTACCAGCTTGGAAAAACCTGCCCATTCAAAAGTTATGCTTTGGTGGTACCCTTAATATTCAAAATGGATGCACCAGGATACTAACTGAAGCATATATGGCTTTCCTCATAAAAGCACGTTCATGAATAAAAGAATTAATTTTATTATGATTTTTCATCATTTAGTATTTTAATTCAAATAAATTTACCATAATATGTATTACAGTTTGTTAGATAGTAAATAGCAAGACAAATTTCTTCTTATCAATATTGATTTTTATTTTTTTTTATTTATTTATTTTTTTATATTGGCAAAATGATTTCCCTATTTCAGAATTATGAAAGTTTTTCCAAAAGTTGCAGAGAGATTGTAAATGTTGGCATTAAATTAAGCTAGAAATTAATCTACCAACACTGTTGACAAAGTTATGTTGCAAATTCAAACTTGCATCCACATTCAACACAGTCATAATATCAACATAAGAGAGGTGAATATTTGTTTAAAGCTCTTTACACATTAGCCCGACCAGCCTTGTATATAATTTTGCATTTTGTAGTAAGCTGCTTCAGAATGAATTTGCTCTTCTCGGAAGAGTTGAAGTATGGCTGACATTGACCCAAAACAATGCTTGAAAAACAGAGGAAATGTCTCAGTATTGTTAATATTTATAGAAGAGGTCAAAGAGATAATTTGCTGTTGGTGCATAAATAGACTTTTCTATATGGCTTATGTGGAAACATTTATTGTAAGATAACATAAAAGCATTTTTGTCCACAATGTTGAACATTGTATTTGATTCATTGGGTCTTCAATAAAAAAAAAAGGTTATAAAACAGTTCAAATGTCCTCTTATGCTTGTGGGGATAACGGCATGCAATACTTGCATACATTCGAACTATATTTTATTTGGTGTAAATATTGTTTATTAATATTTAATATTATATTATATTATATTTAATGACATTAATTCATACCCACAAAAAATCTTTTTCTTTAATCGTTTTTAGGGGAACCATTACACACAAAAATGAAAATGTATGCTTTATCAAAGGTTTTCAGACTCATTTATCTTTTACAAGAGAAGAGGTTTAGAGTGTTAGTACTAAGTGGTTGGCAAAAAGTCATGTCATTAATCCCCCCTCCACTGGCGTGCAACGTTACCACTTTACTTGACAAATAAACAACTTCCATAGCTGTGCAAGACTGTAAAAAACATACATACGGGCGGGGACCCAGAATAGAAAAGAAAAAATGATAACTACAACTAATCAAGTATTCCAGTATGTATTTGAGAAAACAACCCAGACAGATGTATAATTTACAACAGTGGGGAGGGAACCCTGGTCTTTGAGGGCCACAGTCATTTTTAGTTGTCTTGCTGCTTCAACATTGCTGATTCAAATGAATAAGTCACTGTGCAGAACCTGATTAGCTGTTGGATCAATTTCATGGAAAACAGGGGAAACCTCTCAAACCTGTAGGACTGCTGGATTTTAAAATGCACAAAATCTATTAGAAAGGAAGTAAATATTCTGAATTGTACTCTTATAATGATCTTAGTGCTCAGCTATTTTGGACCAACATGAGATACAGCACATTGCCCTCTCACTAACAATCAATGCACTTTGAATATTTTGCTCTTTTCCTTCTATGTGCATAAGGGCAATGTTATATCCCTCCACTGTAAATGGATTTCTGTCCCTTCTATTACACACCCTCACTCTGTTAAATGACTATGCAATATTTCCAATCCGCTTGCTGAAAAATGTGACTAAATGGCAACTTATTCGGTCATAGGCTATTAGCTGTGCCGCATTTTAAAGTTGTTTTTTTTTGGCAATTGAGGAGTAAATTATAAGTCTTTTTCTTGCTGTGTTATTTTCATCTCAAACTGCAAAGATAGAAAGAGAGAATGCAGGGGGGTGGGCAGACAAGAAGACAAACAAAAAAGGTCCCTGGAAGTCAAGTAATGCATAAATGTACAGTAAATCTCAGAAGAGGGATTTAAAGCTTGTTATTTCTGTATAGAGTGTATCTGAACATTTGCAAAGATACAAAAGACTGTAGAAATTCAGGAGAAAGATTGAGAAAAGAAAGTCTTTGGGTGGAATTGGGTTACTTTTTAACAGTTTTCAGGAATTCAACTGCATTTTCTCAAGGGATTTAGATTCACTAGAAAAGAAATAGACAAAAGAATGTAGTATATAACAGTGGAGCGTGTCTAAACCATTCCACTGCTAAGCAGTTTGCACAATATTGTATTGCCTTTCCAACTGAAAGTACTCACTGTTATGATCTCTTAAGATTCTCAAACCACTTTAAAGACTCCAAATTTTGTTAGCTTTTGGTTGAATTAGTTTTAGGTGCTTTATGGTGCCTTTAAGCAGAGAACGTTGATTCTTCTTGCTTATAAACTCAAGAGGCTGGAGCATGACCACCATCTAAACTGGAAAAAAGAAGAGAGCGAAAACCTTTGGAGGCGTGAGAGAAACGCAGTCATGCGTGATTCATAGCATTGCTTGAAGAGCAACTAACTGTCTTGTGAAATTTGACAAAAAGCATCTTTTGTGCTGTTCCTGTGCGTAATCTCCAAATCAGTGGCAAAGACTGAGGCTTTTCTTTGCTGAAGAAAAGCTGGTGCGACTAGGAAAAGTGTTCAATTTTGAAGCTTATTTGAATAAACTACAATGTGATTTGCAAGACGCAAATCTGCCACTGGCTGTGACATGCAGAGCTGATCCAAAAGGTCTTTTTTTTTCTCTCTATTTATTCCAATGTGTATTATCTACCATAATTCCTACATTAACACTGCCTTTTGGGATAGATTTATTCATAGTAGTACATTATCATCTGCAAGCAGAGTCATTTGAACATGCAATGAATTAATGGATGTATCCTTTTCTCTCTCTTTCTCTTAGAGTTGTATGAGTGACCTATGGCCTACAAGTTACAATCCAATATTACTGACATTTACAAGGTATGTTTATGTGGTTATGAAACTTATCAACTTTGGAAATATGAGATATTATTCTTGTTGTAAAAGTATAAGGCAGAATCCAATGCTAATGACATCCTTAAGAGGGTCATTTTTGCAGTTTTAGTACATTTTATCACTGCATTAGGAACATTATCTTTTTTTCTCTCTAAAGCAGTCAGTTTTAGACTAATTGTATTGCTGAACTTGACCTTTTAATCTCTTCTCCACTCAGAATATGTCTTTAAAGGTAGATAATGACCGATTAAAGCTAACTCTAAATTTAAAGTGAATGAGATTGCAACAAAATGTATATGCACAAATATCTAATGATAGGATACTTTCAGTCATAGGACTTTTTGATTTAATGCTCCCCAAGTGACAAGACAAAACACATATTCTCACCATTTTATTGTGAGGAAAAACTGAATAACAGCACTTTGTTGATGTTTCAACCCCATTAGTACGCTTTTTTTTTCCCCCTCATCCCAACCCACAAAACTAATAATGTTAGAGGTAGACGGTGAAAGGAAATCGGATTTAAAAAACAATTACTGTCAGCACATTTTATATCCATATTTTATATCCCCTACATATTTAAATGCAGTGACACGGAGTGCTGAATTTTCACTCTGTCAGCTACAAAGAGTCGCATGTCATTGTCATCTCATATTGCTTAGCCTGCTGAAAAGCACACAGTGTGCCATTGTCATCATCTCCAATCACAACGTGCTCAACATCTTCCAAGAGTCAGCTGCAGACCCTCCTTTTTAATGCAATTTAATTTCGCATTAAATTCCCAAATGCTGTTACCATGGTGACGTGCATACAAAACATCTTGCAGGAGCTTGTTATTGCTTCATTACAACCATGTTTGAAGTGTTTTTCTCTCTCTCCCTTTTTCTCTCTTGCTCTTTATTTGTTTTTCTTTTTTTCCTCCGAACCCTTGGGTGGGAGATAAGCAGACCGTGGCTCCATCAAACGATGTCCTCCCCTGCAAGCAATTACCCTCCAGGATAAGCTCTTATTATTCCCTTTACAAGGAGCACTGATTTCGGTTCTACCAAAACCAAGGGGGCAGGCGTACACTCAAAACTTCAGTGGGCATCCTGATGGGTAAATCTTGGTTTGTGTGATACAAACGTTTGTGAGCCTCTATGCTGGGTAGAAATGAGTTAACTTGTACTTTACCTCAAAGAATCAACAGTGACAGTAAGTGTTACAATCAGATCTCAGAGTTTGAAGAGTTAATTACCATGAAATGTGTTTTGAAGTTTTTAGTTTACGACACTTATCCACCACATACCAGTGCAACTAGAGGAGAGTAAAGGTTGTTGAACTGTTTCACAGGAATAAAACCATCACTGAATAGTTTACAGCATTTACTTGATTTGAACTTGAGCCCTGGTGCTTAAACTTAAGCCTGAAGACTCATCTCAAATGGCTTTGTTATAAACTGGCAGCACATTACTTCCCTAGAGGTGTTCTCTTAACTTTTTTACCAAAAACAGTCCTAAATACAAATATGGAAACAATGAGTCAATTCTAAATCTAATCACACACAGAGCATCGTTCTCAAGTGCCTTGGTCAAAGTGAGGTCTGTTTTCATATGTGGTAATAAATCCAGGTCTCATGCTCTGCTGGAGGTCGATCATCAATTTCTAAATATACACAGGACCCTCCATCTTCCTTTAGGTGTATAGACTGAGGCAAAAATTTGAGTTCACCAGGACTCTCAGACAGCCAAAGAGCCTAAAGGCAGGCCCTTTCACACAGCTGTAATAAAGCTGCCTTTTCACACGTGAGCTGAAACCATAGAATAACATTTTGTTAACAAACACAGTCTACTGTCCTCTTTTCATCCCTCCAAACAGCATGACTCACTGACATGACTGAGGGAGGCAAAGATAGAGGCATCGTAATTATTCAACTTGTCAACTTGAATGCAATTTTTCAGCAAAAGTTCTGAGTGGCTCTCAGTTTGTTGTTAGAGGGCAGATTCACTGATGCCACCATCAACAAATTAGTCTATAATGGAGCAGAGGAAAGTATGATATTTACAAGGAGGTCATCAGAAAACAATCTCTCTTCAAAATCCACATTGTCAGTCTGGGGTTAGAAGTATGTGTGTCTTTCAGGATCAAGCAAGTACAGCCACAAATCTGTAAACAAGAGTCAAGTCCGTCAGAAGAACTTCAGATTATTTCAGAGAAAAAGCTATTAATCTAGTCCAAGCTGGGCAGCTTTCCAAAGCAGGTGAATAGGAACCAATTACCAGCAATTACCATCACCACAAACCATCCTTTGTGTTCAAATCACATTTTATTTTTAAAGCACTTTTTACACAAAAAATAGAGCAAAGTGCTCTATATAAAAACACACAACTAACAATTTTAAAAACACACACCCTATCTCTCTTTTTCTCACACTCATACACACAACATGCAGTCACTACCACCACACTACTGATTAATATTATGGAAATAAACCTTTGGCGTAACAAACAATATCTTGGGGATCTGTTCAAACCAGAAGCCAGCCCACTCACAACCACAGAGGTCGCCACCACTAGATACCACCCAGATCAGGATAGGTCAAGGTTTGCACCAAAGCCATGCCAACCCGACATGGGCGATCCCCACGACAACTACCTTGCAGACTGGGCAGGCATAGCCAGCGGCATGAAAGATCCTCATGAGGAAAACATTGAATTTAAAGAAGTTTGACAATAAGATAAAATAAAAGCAACAGGTATAAAATATAAATAAAGAGGTTTATAAAAAAAAAAAAGTGTGCTTAAAAAAAAAAGAGCCACATAAATAGGTGGTAAATAAAATAAATAGAAACAAATCTAATTAAATAAGTAAAAGATAAATCTATAAAAATGATAAGATAAAAAAGACTAAAACAATATCATATAAAAATTCAGCAAAAAGCTAGGCTAAAAAAGTTGATGTTTTTTCTTGAAAAACTAATTAACAGTCTTCAACAGTCTGGAGCCCTGAGGTTCGCTGGCAGGATGTTACACAGTCGAGGGCTGTAGTGGTGGAACGAGGCCTCACCATAAGTTTTGACTCTGGCTTTGGGAACAGGTAAAATGCCGGTACCAAAGGACCTCAGGGTCAAAGAAGAAATGTACTTGAAAGAAAATCTTGAATAATCATGACGAGAGATCAATTAATATTTAGTCAAATGGAATCAAAGACAAACAGAAGTTAAACACTGTTAAACAGTGATAAATAAAAGCATTGCATGACTGAATGTCTGGAGTTATACAGCCCATTTATTCATTCAGTTTCATCATGGAAACATTCTCTTGCACGTGAAGGCTTGTGGTCATTATGACGGGAATGATCAGATTTTTTTTAGATCCTGCCAGCTTTTTGCTTCAGCTTATACACTTTCAGGCTCATTGTTTCCAGACCAAAAACTGTATTGTACTGGTTTAGTTCCACTACTGATGCGATTACCAAACATGATACTTCTTTTTTTTATTCATCTATGTATTTATAAATTGTGTCTTTTTTTTTTTTTAACAAAACATGAAAAAAAAAAAAATGCCATGACCACATAGGCTGTATTAGCAATTATTAAACAGTATTTGAACAGCTAAACAGCAAAAGGAAAGGGAAATTTGTCTGGTTTAACAGTTGTCTGCTGACAACTCAAGGCCACAAAGTTTTATTGCAATGTTTAATACATGGTGGTTTTGATGGAGAGATTTTTACTTTCACAAAACCCAGATGGGAATTGTACAATCCCTAAACAATTCTCTCCCACCATTCCTCAGTTCTAAAGATGGATTTTTAAGATCTATTTTCTGTGTTTGTGTGTCCTTTATATCACTATGAACTGGATGTTGCTGTTATTGTTGCTGTCCACTACTGTGGACCCCTGAGCAAGGCCCCTAACCCCACCTAACAGAAAATTTCAAATTTCAAACGTGAACACACTGCTCACCCCTCACTCAGATAATGACCTTGTCCCGTTTGCCTACTCAGTACTGTACGTGTATTAAAACTGTCAGCTAATCATTTCACACTTTCACACGATGACACCAGATATTGTCGATGACAGACTGGAATGTCGTGGTCTAACGTGCATCTGGATACATGACAGACGAGACCGAGACATATGACATGAGAGTCATGTCTACTAGGGAACTGTGAAACATTCAAATAAATTAGTGTTGTCAATCCCTGCAGGAGATGTGTTTTCTGTATCTTAGAGGTGACAATTATTGCAATTTGCAGAGACATGTTTCAGTGACATACTCTACACTTACATCATAGTACTCCAGTCAGTTTTCTGTCTCTTTACCACAGTACTTAGCTTGTTTCTCAATGTTCACATGGACAGGTAATTCTAATTTAATGTTGTTTTGTCATATTTTTAAAATGCAACCATGACACTTTATTGTGATATTTTCACACAGTCACAGGAATCACTTACTCTTATTTCAGTAAAGATGATATATTAAGGTGTGAATGGGAAGCTCAGCAAGTCTCTACTCTTTCCTTCAAGCAGCAGAGTAAAATGGCAGGTAGCAGCTACCTTTAACCTAACTCATGTAGTCCTGGACTTTACAAGGACCTGTGCAGATGGTGAGACATCTGTCCAATTCAACATGGAAACGCTGACATGAGGTTGGGTCTTTTGATTGATTTAAACTGGCACTGAGGACTCTTCCTTCTCATGCCGCTTCCATCCTGCTGAAATATTTACAGGTTTTTCATTCATCCATCTGCAGTGATAACAGGACCCATGCTTTCTTTGTTGGGTGTTCTTGGCGGTTTGCGAGAGATGCACAATCAAAGCCAGCGTATAGGCAGGAAACAATTACCATGGCTTGTGTGTAGGTGAATGGCAGCAATGAAAAGCTCATTGTCAGCTTTGTACACCAGCTGTGACAAAGGGGAAAAAAAGAAAAAAAAAATTTAAAGGCAAAGGAGGATGAGGATACAGAGGTGTACAACACATAGGAGGGCATCTGCTCTCATCCTGCTTTCCCTGGGTAGTACTAACATTTCCCCAGGACTGACTACTGAAATCAGTAGCATCATAGTGCCAGGGTTGAAGTTTGCTTTGCATCTTCTCTGCTTTCCTTTTCCTAACTGGGTGTGCAGCAGAGGCGGATGTTACAGGGTTGAATCGGACTGAATGACTGCCTGCCTGCCTGCTTTCCCATCAAGTTTTCCTCAGTACAAGCTCCTGACAGTAGGAAGGGAAGCAGGTCGTGTCTTCGAAATGTTCTTGCCCCTCTGCATCATCCTCCCCATCCATCCCCTTCTCCCTTTTCTCTGCCCACATTCCTGTTTATTCTCTGCCATCACCATAATACCAGTCATTTGTGTGATGTGTAGCTTGAAACCTGTAATTTTCAGGAAGTCTGCCCTGTTCTGTAAGTGACTAGAAAATGATTTCTTCCAGTACATGATTTTGATGAAGCCAGCGGTATGTAAAAGAGGAGTAAAAATCTGTATTGTAGACACTGCTGATGCCTACCGAAATCTAGAAAAGAAATTGAAGAAAATGGATGATAATCCCTCATTTGAATTTGTCCTTTAGGCTCGGCTACTCTAAATGTTCGGTGACAGTATTGAAGCAAAACTGACTGTAAATCAAAGTCTGGATTTCAAATGATTGCATCATTTTGGCTTGTTATAAAAATATCATTTGCTCAAATTGACAAACTGTGTTTGTTCTTTAATGGTCAAACTGAGTAGTGCGTATTTGTGTGTGAGTGCATTTGGATAAGAGAAGCAAGGCAAACTAAATCTATATATGCAAAACAGTTTAACCAGAGTTGAGATTTTTTTGTAACCCAGAGCGGTTTGGGTTCAGTCAGTGGGGTCAATGGGGAGTCTCCGTGATGTCACCCGTAGGTTTCTGAAGAGCTGAATTAAAGCTCATTTGACGGTTCCCACCGTTGCCATCTTGGTAGCGTCACACGTGTCGTTATTCCCGAATAATCCAAAAATGGGCAGAATGGTGGAGGTGAGAGGATGATTGACACCCATCCAGCTCCAAGCTGCCTGTAGCTAAGAGCTAACTGAGCCAATTCGGATCTAAAGTGCGCTAATGAAAGTAGGTGGGCTTAAGCTAAGGCGCGCTGCTAGCCAGCTAAAAACCGCTTTTGTGCTGCATTTTCCTTTCTTGACGTTGAAATTGGGTATTTGTCAGTCAAAAGAACACACCCCTAATTATACCAAATTTCAAGATTAAAAATCATCCAAATGGATGAGTTACAAAAAAATTCACCCCACTCGCAGTTGTCATGAAGGTAAACTTGACCTATTAATCCTAAAATGGATTTTTGTACCAGGCTTTAAACATGTTTAT
>JBAFTA010000006.1:14881857-14901847 GCA_036919975.1 Melanotaenia parkinsoni | reverse complement strand
TAAACAAAAGAACATTTTACGTGTTTATAGACAGACATGCACAGGCAGCTGCTTGATGTCCATTATTAAACAGTTAAGTGTCAAACTTCTGCAAGTGGCTTGGACACCTGAATAACACTTGATGTCACACAAGCAATTAAAGTATTGTCCATTGAACTACATAGTCCTGGGTCAAAACATAACGAAGGCTTGTTCAGTTTACACTTCAGTGGAGTATTATGCATGCTCATTCATGACTGAAGACATTAGTGGAGGTGCTGAGGCCAAAAAGGTGCCTTCAAAAATTCTCATTGCTTGTTTGGTGAGTACTTGAATGCAGAAAGCCATGACTGAATGTTAATAGCTGTTCTGCGTTTTTTCTACCATGAAGAATAATAATACTTGCATATGTTGCACCGGGCAGAGTCCCAGCAGGCCAATCAGAAGCCAGAGGCAGTTTGTCACGTGATCCTTTCCGGGCAATGGACAACGCTGAGACGTTTTAAGGTAGAACATTATTTGACACATCTCATAAGGCCAGGAATGAAGGCAGATTTTATGTGCCACTAGCCGGTGCCAACTCCCTCCCAACTACTCCTGCCCTGTAAAACGAACCCCCCCTGTTAAAAGCACACTACACACTGGATGAAACATGCAATAAAATAAAGTCCACTACACTGCGAAACGAAAGCCTATATAACATCACCGAAACCAAAACCCTGTTAGAATACCCCATGCTACAGGTGGGCTCCAGCAGGGACCAAACTCCAAGTGGCGGGCTAGCATAAATAAAATGAGAAAAAAATATATAAATAAATAAAATAAAATAAACTTGTACTGGTCGGACTGCCCCCCGAGTAGGCCACCTCTTTTATTTGAGTACACACTGATCAAGATGGGAAAAACCTGGGTTGAATTATTGAGTTGATAACCAGCTTCTAGTATTGCTTATCATCAGGACTGTGAATGTCTGGGTAAATCAACCTGTGTAAGAGATATATCCCAAATATGTTAATCCTGCTTTGTTGTACAGTCTCAGGTGTGTATTATTGAACTACTTTGTGCTGTTTTTGTGTGAAAATTGCTTTATAAATAAAGTTTGATTTGATTTTATTTGATTATTTATTTGATTTTAACCTCTTCCTCATATGTAGTCAAGACTGATACACACTGGTTCCTCTGAATAGTCTACAAATACCATACAGGCTGTCTGACTTCTCCCTATTTAGTTGGTGGTTCTCTGCAAATTCAAACCAAAAATTATTAAAACTGGTGGCTTATTTTGCTTTTGTTGTGTCTTGTAACACATTAAACATTGTATGACCAAACCAAGTAACTTAAAATTAAAAAAAAAAAAAAAAAAAAAGCTGAAATGATGGCTTTATTCTCTTTTTCCTATCTTAAGTCTATTTGACCTTTTAACAAAATGTAAATAAAACTTGAAAGCAGAAAAGATCATTTGCATACATGTACAATTTATTACTAGGAGTGGGAAAATTTTGGCAAATCATGAATGGATTACAATTCAGGTGGCCATGATGCGATTATAAAACCAATGATGCACATTTTTACCTTGTTGACTACTTGAGAGAAACTGATTTTCCAACAGAATGTGAAAACTATATCCTGTGAATAGATGATGTTGCATTTTAATTACAACCTTTGCCTAATGTCTGTAAAATACAAAACCAGTGTTCTGTTTGTCTTCCAGTTATTAGACAACACTCTGAGGTGCGCATATAGCTTCCTGCTGGGAATGCTTAATGAGTTGAGCATCACAAAGGACATCCAACAAAATCTAATCCATGCATTCTTCTGCTCAAGGTATGATGTTCTTACTTAGTGTGACTCCTCTTTGTTTAGTTGTTAAGAACAAAAGCATGGTGCCCACCTGCAGATATTAAAGGGTGTTACATTGGGGGACTTTAGTGTGGTAGCTGTTACAATGTAACAACAGACATTTTAGATGAGTACAGGGCACAGAATAAGAAGCCTGTAACACAGCAGCGACTGAGACAATGTCAGTCAATATATGATTGAGTCTAATTTTTAAAGCTGAAAATTACTTTTTTTTTCTTTTTTTTTCCCCCTAGAAACTGTGTCAACAGAGATATGTCTAAATGTTGTGATGGGTGAAGGTTCATGTAAAACAGTAAAGCAGCAGTGCTGTGAGGCTTTGTGGGTCTTTAGGTTTTACTAGGTTGCAGAATATTAAAATATTTCTAATAATATTAGTTAAAGTGAAATGCAGTGCAGAAAAATGACTAAATTTCATAAAAGTGGATTGAAGATGCATCTGTCAAAAATTTTCCTCTAGGTAGATGAATGGACACAGCCCCGCCTCTACCACAAAACACACACACACACACATGCACAGATAGAGTCAACAACAAAAGTAAGAAGACAATTTTCAGCAAGTAAGACGAGTAACCCATGCTAAAATTAAATATAAACGACCACAACAAACCCCCCATTCTATATATTACACATACACACTCCCAGATTCTTTCACATTTGTGTCAGTGGTGCATTTTACAACCACTGGAAAATACAAAGTGTTTTACGCTTGAGCAAAGCTAATTATAATGCAAATATATGACAAGGCTGGTTCAACATTTGCCCATAGGTTGACAAGAACAAACGGGATATGGAGATTCTCCCCCATTCTGCTTCACCTGGAAAGCCAAGGGCAAATGGAAATGGTTTAGTGGGGCGGATCGGCCCCAACATAACCCTGGCAGGGAACTTTGGTCTCCTCTTTAATTAATGTGTGCCAGTGTTTTGGAATGTAAATATGCAGCTAAGCAGACAGACTGTGCAGTCAAGTGAAGAAGTGTGACCGCAGGAATATTGCATCTGTTTGTCTGTCTATTAAAAATTGAATTTTCAGTCTTTCTGCACATGATGTCACCGATTCTTGATCGAGTCTTGCAGTTTGTTAGGCAGTGACTAGTTCAGCATTGATCCACTATGTATAATTAATTTATGGATCTCATATAGGAGCTTAAATGAGGTATCAGCAGGCCTTGCCCTGCATAATTACTGCCACTGTCATTCAAGCTTTCTGTAGTCAGACAGAATTCCATCAGATTCACTGTGTGAAGTTTCAATAACATTTGAATCATTGGGTCTTTGAAAGCAGACCATTTTTATTTTATTTTAGTTTTCCTTTTGAAAAGGCTTGTAGGTCAATAAATATGTATTCAACAGCCTTTCCACTTATTTGAGCAAATAGCTAATGGTAGCTCAAGTCAGCTGATTATGATTTATAATATCTTAAAGCTATTTTTAGCATATGTGCTGAATCCTATTTTTGAAGGAGCCTGCATTCAGAATGCCTCAAAACACAGCAGTTCAGAAAGGCCAGACCATAAATATGACATGGGAGCAATGTAAAAGCGTCTGGTAATTTTCAAAATAAAAGCATCCCATTCAGATTTGCGCTGCTGAACCATGAAAACATGACATCATTAATCGGTCAGTGTGTCTCAGTGTTTTGTTTTTTGTTTTTTTTTTCATCATGGACATTGAGAGGTTTATCCTGGAAGTGGAGAATCACAAGATTCACCAACTCTCCTGTGATTTTGTGATTTCATGTATCCAGTTAGATGGACTGTAGTCGCGGGCGTTCAACACATGACACACTCCCAGTGTGAATCGATATGCCACGGAGGTCGGCATGAGGTTCCAGCACATTTAATTGGGGCTCAGACATACAATCGAATATTAAAGCCCTTTTTCTGCCGTGGTTTGAAATCAAGCGTTGTTGAATATTAGGTTAGTTTACCAAGCAAACTAGATCTGAAGCAGAAAACATGATTCCTTAGTTTTAAGAATGAGGGGGGGCGCTTGTTTTTTTCTAAACCTAGCAGTGAGATGAAAATCACTTCCCAAAAATTTAGCATCAGTGCTACATAGCTCCCAATTTTTTTCTCTAACTGAATAGTATCTGGACAGTACCTGATAGCACCTGCTTAGTATCCAATAGTACCTGCCTGCAGCATCAAAGGACTCCAGAGTGACATCTGTCTCCTTCTAGCAGCACCTGTCCTTCCCCTCTCCTCATCTTCGGATCATAACCTTATTAAACTCTGTGTTATGATTGATTCTCAGGTGTTTAAGGAGGTTTTTGGTGTTGCTACAATATCTAGTTCTCTTCCCACACCCATCATACAACGCATCGTTGCTGTGTAGCTTCACACGTGACTGAGGTACAGATTGGGTGATCGGTGAGCAGTGAGTGAGTGTTGCACCGCTGCAACGTAATGCTGTGCCTTTTACAAATATAACAAGTCGAAGAAACAATTAATTCAATCAACCTTCAAATTTAGACGAGATCTTTCCACTACATTCCAGTTAGTGATAAAATTTATACATGTATTTACCACAAATGATTAAAATAGCATTTTTTTTACCATTAAAATATATTCTAGAATATAAATAGCTGGAATTGAAGGTGTTGATGTTTCAGTCTTGATCCATAACAATCTGACCTCAAAACCCCACACTCGTTTAATGGCACAGTGACAATAATTATATACATTTCTGGAGTTGCTGTTACCCGAGGGAGAGAAACTGTACTTCATAACTTTTGCTTCTGGGACACTACATGATGTAGCGGCTGAGTTATGCTTTACGCATGCAGTGGATATAAACTCACTGGCCATTTTGAACCTGCACCATGGCTTGTTCAGTAGAAAGATAAGAGGACATTATAGGAGAAAGAGAGGGAAAAAGGAGCAAGACATAAGACAAGAGTTAATATAGAACTCACGTTTAATGTCTGGAGAGAGATCAAAGTACAGGTAGGATGAAAGACGGATGTCGTAGCAGCCGAAGTTTGTCAAAGTTCCATAGTGATTGTTTAAAGTGTAACAATTACAAAGTTGATCCGTTTAAGAGCTTTTTGTATTTATTTAAGTAATAAAACAAATAAATGAAGGATACTTACTATGTGATGCACTGCCTGGGTAAATTTCACAGGGATAAACAGCTCAACTTGTATCTAACTAATCAGATGGCCTTAAACTAGATTTTTCTGTAGACAACTAACAGTCACATCTGGCATGGTTAGCATTACACGTGCTTCATTTTGTGATATTGTGGTTTTATTAATAAACAAAGTACCACATCATAAACTAAACCAAGCTGTAGTGGATGGAGGCAGTGTTGTTCAAATTGGAAAACTTTATTGTCACAGCAAATATTCCAATAAAAATTGGATAAATAGGGAGCCTGGAATTAACTCAGCTGAGTTAGCAATAGAGCAATAATTCAATGCCTTAATAGTATAAAATAATTTGCAATAGGGCTAATATTACTTAAGAAATAATTAGTTTTATTCATAAAGCAGTGACACACTTCTAATTAGAGGCCTATGTTATATGTAGGAAACTCAATAAATCTATCATAAGTAATATAAAAGTAATTTTAAGAGTCAATCAGTCCATTAACATGTGAAGTGTTCATTTCATATTAACTAACTTTGATGCATCAAACACTAAAGCTGGTTCATGGTAATAGAAATTCTAGCCAGCTAACTAGCATTTATCTTAGGCTAACTGAGCTAGCTAGCAGGACAAATATTAAACTTTAAAACTCTGCGTTACACCTCTTCCCATCATCACAAACGGCTGTCTTGCCTTTACCATTTGTTTTCCTTCCCCTTTACATGTTGAACATTTTTAACATTACCTCTTTAACATTTATCTGTACCACTATAATAAAATCTCCTGGATTACATAATGCTGTTGCCATCAATATTATCAATAACTGAA
This sequence comes from Melanotaenia parkinsoni, assembly GCA_036919975.1. NCBI lineage: Eukaryota > Metazoa > Chordata > Actinopteri > Atheriniformes > Melanotaeniidae > Melanotaenia > Melanotaenia parkinsoni. The sequence goes on along the minus strand of JBAFTA010000006.1, from coordinate 14,896,091 downwards.
TTGATGGGTACCTGTCAATCATTACGGTCGGCTGATGTCACTCACTGGTGGAAAAAGGACTCTTTTGACTTGACTATGCTTCAAAAACACTAACAACAGCTAATCATTTAGCCTTTTAATATACCACATTTACTTTTAAGCACATAAGTAAAACTAAAAAAAAATTAATTCTCCTTGGGTAAAGCTGGTCATTCAAGTTCAGGGCCACCTATTGGCTGGTGGGGCCTTATGCACTGGCATAGTCCACATATAGCAAGAAACATCTTTTTTATGGCATTGTGTTGGATATTGTCGCACAACAGCCAATGTAAAGTTGACTTCAGCTTAAGGAAAATATCATATTTTGGGTTCATATAGTCATATATAGTGTTTTGCACTGTGAAGAAGCTTTTACACATTTTGATGCAAGACTGTGTGTGTCAATCCTTTTCACTCACACATAAGAGAGCGAGGGAAAAACAAAACAACAGTAGTATTTTCAGAATTTATGTCTAAAAAAAAATGAGTTTTCCTTGGGTCTTCAGATCTCTGTCCCCTAATAGAGCTTGACTGGGTGCATTAACGAAGGAAAGAAATGTAATCTCCACCAAGCTGCTGATGACTCTTCTTGTTTGGTCAGCAGAAATCAAAATGAAAGCCTCGAGTCTTATGTGTCAAAATGAGGCTGAATTATGGATCATCAGTAGCAAAGGCTTTAAACGTGCTGCAGCATGAGCCAAATGAAAAGTGATCACTTTTCACCAAGAGACTCTTAAAGAATTTAATGACTTTACAAAACACCAGTGGTGGCCTTTGGAGGCAACTTACTTTTTAATTGAGGTTCCAGATGATGTAGGGGTGGAAAAAAATGTGATTTAATAGCAGATGATGGTTACATTATCAGATTCTCTGATAGAATATAACAAGTAAGCAAACATGAGTTAAAAATATTTATTTTTGTGTATTTTACACTGGACAGTACCACTAAAAATGTGCCTTTTTACTATATGGATTTGAATATGCAAAATCAGTTCTGCACAGGCAGTAATATTTGCTGAACACCTACAAAAAAAAAACAATAGTACTATATCCCTATGAAAGCCATTTATTTATCATCTAATAATAATACTGTATAGACAAGAAGCTGGAAGCCAATTAGTCATAGAAAATTACCCTACACAGTCAAAGTGAGGAGGTCAATCGCTCTGTAGGAGTATTCAAAGGCGCTAAATTAGCTGAGGGAAAAGAAAAATTAAAAGCACAGAGAAAGAGGTTTTTACAAGTCAGCAAGTCCCCAAGCTTTGGCTGAGGACTCCAAGCCCATTTCAAGTATCCCACTAATGAGGCCAATGCTGCTATCCCATACCAGGCCCCTAAAAATTACTTGCAAGCCAGCAGTGTTCAACTTATTCCTTTATGGGCCTTTTGTACTCCTCATGTACATCCCTCTTTCAAATGTTGCCATTTGTTCTAGCAGAGGCGGCCATTTTAACCAAGTTTTATGTGACACAACCCTTTTCGTTTCCTTTGTTAAAAACATTTAAAGACCCATAAATTCCTTGTAAGGAGTTTGTTTTTTACGCTGTACATCTAAAAACTACACGACTACTCAAAGCGTACATGCCACACACTGGCTAAAAAAATGTCGAGCTATCTCACAGGAAATCAAGCTGATTCACACCAGAATGAAATGGACTCTTTCACTGCCGACATTGTAGCTCTCAAACTTGTTATATTTCATTTGTACAAACAGAAGTGTTCATACCACCCCAATTATTCTGTTTTCTTTGTTATCTAACAAAAATAAATCATATAAAACAAGTAACCAGAGACATAACTTTAGGAAAGTTTGTTTAAAGCTGTTTAATCGAGTGGAAATTAAGTTTAACTTTACTGACTTTATATTTGATTTGTAATATGAACATTTTGCAAAGAAATGTTTCCAGATTTAATGTTTCATTTAATTAAACATTAAATTTAATTTAATTAAGTTTAAATTTCAAATTGAATTGTTAAAAATACATTTAAAAATATATTTTTTCTCCATTTTGACAAGTAAAGTGAGTTGATTTTACAACACTTTAAATGAGGTTTTTCAGGTGGCTGTGGTGTCAGCACTGGAAAGTTTTTCCATGTGTTTTGTTGTTTTTCCTTACAAATTTGAGAAAAGAACCATAAAATGATCACATCTCATTTTTGTTTGAGTCCTACATCCTTCAAACTGCATTTTTTAAAGTGATTGAAAAATGTGTTTCACTACAAACACAGTGCAACAAGGTGAGACACTCTTCTTTAATGGTGTCCAAAACCATAAATATGAAACACAGACTAATTTACTTCTAAACTTAGCACAAAAAAAGGAATTTGTGTTGGGTGGATTCTTTATTTGTTGTAACAAGGGTTCTCAGCTGTTTATTTTCCATTTAAATTGTGCCACATTTGTGAGGAAAATGCATTTGTGGGATGAGCAGGAGAATTGAGCATGTGGGTTGCTCCCATGAAGACTTGCCAAATCTTTTTCTTCCAATGCCGAACGCCTTGTTTTGCTGCCGACTCTCCTTTGGTGTCGTTAATAAGATTGGCTGACTGAAGTCAAAAGAAACAAGACGTATTGGCAATTTACTGATTTATCCACTTCACAAAAATACTTCAACCTTTTGGGACTGAATTCCATCTTGTAGGACAAAAACGTTCACCTCCACAGAGTGGGGTTTATCAGAAACTACCTCCAGATTTTGGGAGGGGAGATGATGTAATGCCCAGCCTGCAGTCCTGACCTCAAGTCCATTGAACACTGGTGGGATTAACTTGGTCAAAGTGACCAACACAACCACATTGGCTCACTTTCGGCAGTGTTAAGGCTAGCAGGAGGACAGGCCAGACCCAGGAAGGAGAAGACAGTACATAAGTAAAGTAAGAACCAATGTTTTTTCACTGAACTGAGAATTCTGAAGTGACAAAGTTTAAAAAATAACTGAGGCAGAAAACATATGTTCGCGACTGGCTACTCCAATCTGGACATGGATGTCTTCAGGAAAAGGAGATTCACGCAACATAAATATTTTAGAAACAAAATCTATACTCGGCCAGTGTTGCACCACTTGGTAAGGTAATGCTCTAGCAATGAGTGGACTACAGATGCTTACAAAGGCAGACTGCAGCAGGTGAGTTGAATCTCCCATTAGCACTAGAACCACACCCAGCAGCAACCACAACAACATAAAAGCCAAACAAAAACATAATTCCTTACAGGCATTGTGTGACTAAGCTGGTGACCAGCAGCAGGAGGAGGAGGTGGTGCTATACTCTTTCCAACATGGAACAATAGCAGAATGAGCTGCTTGACATTGACATAGAAGATATAGTCAATTTTTATATGTGTGCATCCCACATACTCAACTCTGCTGCTCATTCCACAAATGCATCTTATTCAGAATGTGGCTCTACTCAAACAGTCAAAAAACAGGTTTTCCAGTTGTATAAGATTTATTACCAATAAGCTTTCTTAAAACAAAGAAATTATTCACAAAATACTTATAGTACCAACTTTCTTAAGTTTGTTTGGTTGACTTCTCAGATTGCATACAGTCTAGTGACACCACTTTGAATATTTTGTGGCTCGATGAACAAGTTTTTAAAATCATTAAAAACTAAGAAAAATGACTCGAGAACAGAGCAAAGCATAGAGAGGTGAATAATGAATTCTTTGTGGATGATAGAAAAATGTCAAAATTAAGGGAACCCAGCATTTTACACATTCATTGTTGTCCTTTAATTTTCCCCTCTAACCTTACCTTTTTTTTTTTTACAAAGTCCAGCATGCAGAAAATCACACAATTCTATATTATGCCAACTTATACGCAGATGGGTACTTTTTGATATCTTAAAGCTATCTTATTGGTTTTAGACCCAGCTAGTATGCTGCAGCAGCAAGAGTGCATCTAATAATAACAGAGCCTAAAAATACACAGGTAAATCTCTCCTTGCTAACCGCAGGGACCTGGTTTCACCGTCCGCCGAGGGAGCTTGCCGACTAATGAAGTTGGGAAGCTTAGAGCAATTAGACACATCAAAGCTCGAATCTGAAAATTAATTAGGCTCTCCTCTCTTTCGGAAGGAGCATCCGCTCATGCGGCAGCTAATTAGCATATTGCCATCAAAACATGCAGGTGCCTGAGTTGTTGCTGTTAAGACCACTTTGGGAAATGTGGGCTTATTTTTTTTATTTATATTAGGGTGGGAACAATTAAAAGAAGGAAATTATCAAAGCAGACAAAGCAGGAGCCCATCAGAAAGTGGATGAAGGTGACATTTGTAAAAATCTAACATGCCTCGTCTTGTTTTAATCATAGCCATCGATAGCATATAACGCTAACAATTTACATGGAAGTTTTGGTTAGCCTTGAAATACTAAGAAAGGGCATCTGGAGTGTGGTTAGGTTGCACTCGCTTTCAGACAACGCAGAATTAGCAATTTGCAATACTTCGTATCCCAGTTAGGGAAAACCTGTGTATCAAAAACTACCCTTAAATCTGGGTGTGTCACATCAAAGAGAATTAATGTCAAAAGAAGCGCCGACATGAGCTGAATTCTTTGGCCTTTTTCAGAACTTCATTAGCCAGCCGAATCCAGTTTTTGCTTTGTGAAGTCACATCAAAGCCCGTGCAATCACATGCTCATTCGCGCTAATGAAGAGCTCCTTCAAAAGCAAGCGCTCATTATTAACAACACCTGATTTTTAAATGTAACGTGTATTATGCAAATCCTCCTCATCCCACTATTTTTTCTTCTTTGTCTTGCTTTCTTTCTTTCTCTGGTTCTCGCAAGTTAAGCAATCAATTCCACCTACCAAGAGAAAATGAAGTACAATGATACTACTGAATATTTTCAAGCTCCTCTTAGTTTGACATAATAGGTAAAATTATATATAACTCCTCATTGATCAGTTATGTGACAGTAATCAGGGCTTTTTAACCTGTTTCCTGATGATAATATATTAATCATTTCCCTCTGCCACTCTGCTGTGAAAACTAATGTATCCCAGTATGTTTTCCCTTTCAGCTGCACTTTGATTAATGAGCCTAGTTTATTCAGCACTGTTCTGCTCCGACAAGGAAAATGAATCCCAATAAAGTTGCTAAAGTTCCCAAACTAGCCCTGTCCATCAATACAGCACAAGTTGATTGCGGCAAGTTTTACAGATGTCACCGCCAAGCAGAATTAAGCAAAAAATACAGACAGAGTGCATTCAAACAGTAAAGATAATCACTCTGAGGTGATAATGATTCAAAGTCGCAACAGCAACTGAGACACAACTCGGGCTTTATAAGTCAACACAGTGGAGACCCTCAGGAAAACAAAGTTCAGACTCAGGGTGGGAGATAAATCCCAGCTGTAGACAAAGCCTATATTTTTGTGTCCCTGCAGTTTTGCTCTAATCTGTCTCTCTCAGCCCTGTAAGCTATTAAAGGCCAGACAAAGGCAGTCCAGAGTTAAGCACCCTGTGGGGAGATCTTATTTACAGTGCAACTGCCACTTTGACTGCCTGCCACCTCCGTCTTGCTCCTGTGCTTCCTCGTTTTTCCCCTTCGTCTACAATTTTTTTTTTCTCTCCCTCTCCTCTCATTCTTTTACACTTCCATCTGCTGCTGCGGGCTTTTAATCTTAAGCAGCTGAAATTCCATCTTTCAGCTTGGCTCGCCAGTTTGAAAGGCTTTGTGTTCAAGTTCTTGTTTCTGACTTGCCGTTTAATGGAACTATTGTTCAGTTTGAGGCATATCCCATTAGCTGAGGCCTAGAGTGGAGAGAAACATAAGTAATAGGGGGCTGCTCTGGCCATTTCTTTTCAGTTTCACCACAATTAAGATGGCATTTTCTCTCAACTATGGGTCTTCACAACATGCAGCAACAAGTTGAGATGTGTTGCAACTTGACTGGAAGCTGTTATATCTGATGTTTGCCATAGTTTCAGTCCTCTTGCTGTCATCAGTTATACTTTCTGTCATTTTGGAAATGTTCCCTATAAGCCCTACACTTTAAAACATAGCACATATGTGCTGGAAAAATAGTTCAAATCAGGGCCAGAAGCGAAAAAGGAAAAATAAATAAATAAATAAATATTGTGACACTCAGCTTTTATCCAAACTGTCAGCAAGAAAAAATACCCATGGAAGAATTAATCATTTACATAGTGTAGTACCTTAAAATGGCCTGACACAAGTAATAAAAATGTATTAGCTCAGGACATGGGGGGGTGATATGTTGTGCTGAGTGCGTTGCCTTAGAGTGCTGAATAAGCTCAGACTACAAAACTTCCTCCTGGGTTCATGACATGATTCTACCAGGAACTGATCTTATAATTGTAAGCCCGACACCTCGTGTGTGGTGTTACTGCCAACACAACTCCCACCCTGCTTCGCCAGCCTCACTTTGTTTTGTTACTGTTCTGCCTTAGGCTGCAGACTCGCTGTTGGTAAACCCTCCTATTCAAGAACTGCTGAAAAAACTAAAGGTTGTCATTGCAAAATGGTGTTATGGTAGCAGCACTGACAGGTGAGTGTGTATAAAGTATTTGGGAGGAAAGTGTTTGTGTTGTTAAGTGTCAACCTAAGCTGTTCCCACAGGCGATGTTTCTGCAACAAAGGAAACAATAATCACCACTTATGCCTGGCCCTCCAACATGCTTATTATCAGTGGATTTAAATATGACAATTAGCATTCAGGCCAGCAATTTGGACTACAGCCCAAGCAGAAGTGTTCATTATTTTTTCACTTTCATATTTATTCCAACATTAATTAAGATGTTTCTAGCAGCAGCTATTTAAGGAGAACATATTTAGCATTAACTGTTAACAATGTTGATTTATTCTAAATATTTTTGTCACAGGTAGTGAAAAATGTAGAAACTTAAAGCGCCAGGTCATTAACAGTAACAGAAATTTAACATAGATCACAGGTATGAAACTTTTAATGATCTGTTAGAACCCTGTGCCTACTTTTGTGTCCTCCATATTTTTGCTTGAAATTGCATAATCAAATAAGTATATCTCTGCAACCACAAGATATATTTAATTAAATATTTTTGGAGACCAAGTAACACTCATGAGTTTTTTGTTTTGTTTTGTTTTGTTTTACTGTGTAAATATCAGTATAAGTGTAACCACTGAAGAGCAAATAAAGATGGCACACAGCAGAAATGAAAAAAAAAAAGTTTCAGGCTTGCTAAAAATACAAGAATAAAAGAATAAAAATCAATCAATCAAATTTTATTTATAAAGCTTCTTACAACAGCCACAGTTGATCAAAGTGCTTGACAGTGATAAAACTATAGTACACTGGACCGTGGAACCACCAGCAGGTGTTTGGAGGAGTGACTGGCTCTGTTGGGTTGGGGAGGGGTAAACATGTCATATAGATAAAGCACAAACAGATAAAGGTGCAAAAAACAAACGGTGGGATTTTGAACTGAGTTTTGAACTGCACTGGGGAAGAATTATGCAGCTGAAGCTCTAAACCTTAATATGTGAACATTATCTCTGCATTGATCTCTGAAAAGTGAAGCAGAGCAAAATAAGAGAGATTTGGCACCATATGTTCTCAATGTCCCTTCAATTTAGGGACCTCAGTTTATAAACTGTTAAAAAGTACATATTTTAAAGTCTTTATATTTAAAATCTGTTTGAATATATAGTATAAATACTGTAAGCATAAATAGTCATTTTTTTATGTATGTTGCTAAAACAAAAAAATTAAAAGTGTGTTATACCCAAGAGGCACCTGTGGAATTACACAGCATTGTGTCCAAGCTGTGCAGTGACAGTCCTAGATAAAAATATATGTCAAGACCCCCCAAAAAAGACCAGTTAAAGTAACTCAGAACATAGAAATGACAAACGAGCCTTGCCAACATTCAGTACATAGAAGTTAAAAAAATAACTCATTTACATTTGTAAAACATGTTTGACCTCCTTTATAAAACTGTACCATCTCACTTCTTTCTTCCTGAGCCATCCATGGTGACTAAACTAGCTGCTTTTACATGGAACATGTTTGATCCGATCAAACGTCCAACACAATATAAATGCGTCATGTAAACATGTCAGCTGACCCAGTCTACCTCAACTGAGAAGAATAACCATGTATACACTGACTGATCGTTTCTGTGGCATACTGTATGTTGTTACTGAACGTGCTTGAAACATGCTTACATAATGTAATGAAGATGACTGTGGCGCATACAACGCTTTTGTTAGAAACTAAAAGAGTTATGGATCACTGAGCATTATGATGGTCAAAAGTTTCTAAATAAAAAAAAATAATAGTAATACCTTCCTCTTCTAAACTAGTAGGTATTGTGCATGTCAAAAGCATTAGAATCGTAAAAAATCTATCATCCATGAAAATACAACTGATCGGATCACTTTATTTAGTGTCTATTTTCACAGTCACAGACTAAAAACGGAAGTCTTTAGCAAATCTTAGGGGTTTTACTGTCACAGAGTCACAGCGCGTTCCCGTCACCTCGATCATTCAGTTTAAGGTGGTAATCTGACCTGTTTTATATCAATCTTTCTCTAGTTTTGGGTCTGCGACAATATCAAACGTGTTTGATATTATCGCAAGTCGCCGTGACGAAACAAATCAACAACCAATAGATGAGCTCTGACAAAAGCAGAAACTGGAATCACAACAGTCACAACACCAGCAAAAACGGACCAAAAAAAATCAGAAAAAGACGAACAAGAACCGGTGATTAAACATCGTCGGTGGACCGTCCAGAAAGAGGAGCGGAGAGTTATTAAAAGTAAATGTCTGCTGTGGATCATTTATGTGTTACAGTATAATGATCTAACAAATCAGAGAAGAATAGAAACTCATTCATCCTTCCAAATTCTGATGAGTCAAGGTAACACCTGGTGGAGATGCAAAGGCACACTTAATGATGTGGAATTCCCTGGAGGAAAACCCTTCCCTTGGTTGCTTTGCTGTGGGCAGATCAGCCCTGTTCCATATCAAACTGTCCAACATATCACAAAAAATGCTAAAATAATCTATTTGTAGTCTTGTAAATAATGATTTACAGTCTTTGTCAAATCTCAGTCTGAGACTAGGAAAAGACTTAAAACTCCAAACATTTGTCTTTCGATGTGAGCAGGTGTGAGCTGGTAGTTTTCCAGAATCTTTTGTAAAACTTTTCAAAGTTTTCTGGTGTAAGCCCAGCATATGTAAGATTTAAAATTCAAGCTTTTTTATTGTCAATTTCTGCAGTATGTGAATACATACACAGGGATTAAAAAGGACGTTTCTCTCCATTCCACCATGCAAAAATACAACGAATAATTTAAAGAAACATAAAACAGTGTATAAAAAATACAGTTCCTTGAAAAAAAACTACAACATAAAACAGTATGTCTGTGAGCTGGGATTGCTGCTGTGTGAGGACCAAGCCTCTTCTGGGTGCCTTTGGATGAGGCAGGGATGTGCAGTGCCCACTCCTCACTGAGACACATCAGTCTCCAAAAGTCTCTAATAACACCAGAAAAAGTCATTGCACTTGTTGCGCATTGAAAAAAAGTTGCTAGAGATGATTGAAAACGTGTTAAGTATAGTAGGTAAGGTGGCACCATAGCTCACTTCCTGTTTTCTCAGGTTAAAAAAGTAAAATACCCCAAAAAAACTACTAAGGGGCAATAGCTGCAGAAAATAAGAGATCTTATTCCATTACATAAGTAAAACATTTTCTTTGACCACCAGCTTACATATGCGTTGCCAAAGACTAATAAACAAAGACTGGCAAATATAACATCATAGGTCTTGAGTATAAAGTAAAGTAAAATTTCATTTATATATCATCTGTTTCCCATCTAGAAAGTGCTGTATGGAGCCAGTTAGCCATGGAAGGTCCAACAACACTGTTTTCATTTTTCAGACACAATCCACTTTTTTAATGACATTTTTTTCAAGACTATCGCCATCAAGTTAATTTTTCAAGATTTTTTCATGCTGGTTCGGAGGCTTGTGCTACTCAAATTATTTTAAAGTCGATTCTATCTAAAAAAAAAAAAAAATAAAAAAAAATAAAGTACAGTCAGACCTACTATGGTTTGGTGACATTATGTGAAACATTCTAAAGCAGAATGCAATATTGTTGTGTTATCCTGACTTCTTCCAAATTTCTTCAACTACATTTCGTTTACATGGAATTTCCAAAGATGTCAAGGAAAACAGCTTAGGGAAAAACAATAGGAAATTTTATATACATATAAGACAACAGAATTTTTACAACAAAATTTTAAGAAAACCACGATTATCTGTTACAGTAACTGTAAGAAGTAAAAAAAAAAAACATTTTTGTCATAAGTAAATCCCATGGTGTCTGAGACAAACACCAAAACATCGTAGCAACATGTTCATGTCCTGTGGAACAGCCTGCCAGAGAACGACAGGGCTGCAGAGACAGTTAATGTTTTTAAAAAGAGACCTTTCTTTTTAGTTTAGCTTATACCTGAATTTTTTTTTTGTTTTGATTTTTGCTCATTTAGCCATATATTTTTCTATTATTTTTACCACCTATTTATATGGCTTTTTGTTTTATTTTTTTACTGTTTTATTGTTTCATTTTTACCCAAGTAGTTTTTTATAAACACTTTTATTTTATTTTATTTTATTTTATTTTTCCTGAACTCCTTTATTTGGATTTTTATATGTGTCATTCTTGTCAGTTCTTATTGTTTACAGGTGTATTTATTCTTGTTTTTACTGTCTGTAGGGTTGTTGCCATGGTGACTGGCCTTGTCTGGGTGGCTGGGGGTCCTGCACTGCAGTCCTGTGGCTATGGTGTGGACCCCAACCTGCCCTGACCTGGGTGGTTCTTGTGGTGGTGCCCTCTGTGGTCATGGGTGGGCTGGTTTCCGGTGTGACTGGATCCCCAAGATATGGCTTCCTCACAGCAGCGTCAAGCCAGATGTTTTCATTTTATTTTTTTCAATTAGTTATTAGTGATGGGACTTCATGTTTGTACAGACTGGGGTATGGGCGGGTGGGGGGAGTGTGCATGCGCTTGGTTTGTATGAGTGTGAGTTTGTGTACGATTGTGCCTTTTTATTCTCTGATCCATTCTCTCATTCTTTGATGTGTGGCTGGCCTGTGGTTTTTTATTTGCATGAATTGTTTTTATTATGTACAGCACCTGGTCTTACTTTGTGCATGAAAATTGCTACATAAATAAAATTCAATTTGATCTAAAGATTATTTAGCAGCAGCCTAAAAAAAGCATTACAGATACAAGATGTTAAAAAAAGAGTCTTCATAAGAAGTCTGCCACATCACTGTAAATACAATAAGATAAAGACAAAAGCAGAAAAGCAAGCAGGCTACACAAGTTAGCTAACAAGCTAGAGTAACACCTAGATACTGTGCTCAGGTAAGTTTGTACAGACCAAGCTGAAACCTCCAAAAATGAAAAAGTGAACACCCCCCCCCCCAAAAAAAAAAGACTCCAGACAGTCACAAATGAACAAATTTACAGCCTTGCACAAAAACATCCATCATTTCAGTGAGACTCAGTCTGTGGTAAATACCCAATTTACGTTTCAAGTGCCCACAAGTTCAAAAGAAAACCATTTCACATTACTTGCACCGAACACAAAATGTGCTGTCCCCTTGCTAACTGTTCATTCAGAATCTATTGTCATGTTCTAAGTTACTACAACTTGTGTTTGTTGCTTACTTGTCAGATTTTGGCACTGGAGGTAAGCTTCTACAATGTCACACTATTTATTGCATTAGTTTTTCACCAAGATCTTGTGTTGATGTTGGGGAAGGATCCATGATCCATGTGTGAAAATGATGTCTCATACTCCCTGAACCAACATTTGAACCAACTTTCACAATTTGAGCCCGATAAATCCTGGCATTGTCATTTTGGAATATGCCAATGCTCTTAGGGAAGAAAATATCCATCGATGGAATAACTTTGTCATTCAGTATATCCAGGGAGTCAGCTGACCTCATTCTTTGGGGGCATAATGTTGCTGAACCTAAATCTGATCAACTGCAACCCCAGATGGTTACATCACTTCATCTGCTTCTCTTCTTACCCTGATGCTTCCATCACTCAGGAACCGGGTAAATCTGGACTCATCAGCCTTTTTCCTGCCATTAGCCTCACCAATTAATAGTTTTTTTTTTATGGCTACACAGCTGTTCGGTCCCAATTCCTTGAATTCCCTTTGCATTGTGCATGTGGAAATGTGCTTACTGTCACTATTAAACATAACCTTGAGTTATACATTTGTTTTTCTTCAGTTTGGTTTCATCAAAGATCTAAGTGATCAACAATCATGATCAGGATTTTTCCCAACCACATTTCTTCCTGGAATACAATGGTTCCTCGCTACCCTTCTCATTTTAAATGCGTTGGACAGTTCTTCACCCAATTTTAGTGGTTTCTGCAATCTCCTAAGATATTTTCTCTGCTTGATGCATGCCAATGATTAGACCCTTCTTAAATGGACTAACATCTTTTCCATGGCCATTAGATGTGTCTTTCATCATGGTTGGGGTTAGATAACTTTTTGCCTGCTGTATGATATTTGCCCATGCAGTACTTATCCAGTAGAAGGCTCATTTGTACCTAAATCCAGGTGGAAACCTTTGTTTTGCCAGGTAGTGTAGTTTTTGCTAAACTAGTTAAATGATGTTGCATTATGTTTATAACTTACAATATATATATATATATATATATGTTAGGGATCTTCATTCAAAATGTTATATTGAGGATATTTCTATTCTCTATCCTTATAAATGCAATTAGGCAAACTGAAAAGATACTGTGTACTCTATATGAACTAATAATTTTTAAACTATTAAAAAATTACATCAAGGTTGTCTTACATAATGCAAGTTATTGCAGTAGTTAGAAAAATATTGCTGCATCTTCCTGTGTCTGTAACCTGAGAAAAGCCATATGTAGCCAACTGTAATCATAATGCAATCATAAACACACTTCAAGTCGCCTGTTGAGTCTGACAGTGTCCTGCAGCCTGAAGTATGTTGTCACAGAGACTCTTCTTTTCTAGTCAGATTCAATTAATGCTATCACAGCCATAAATCAGTCTCTAAACAGTCTCCAGTAGCTTTGGTTATTTTAGATTAGCCTTTTAAAAATTGCCTCACTGGCAACCTGTGATATCTGTTCATGCATTAGCCTCTATTTTAAATACATTCTCAAGTAAATCAACATAATATTAGTCTTTCCCTGAATATAAATCAGCTAACCTTTTATCCTAAAACCCAATATGAATATCCATATACATAGAAAAGAAATATGCAGATGCATTCATCGATCTTTATATGTATATAATCAAGACATTAATGATTAAATGATTCCAGTATAAAAAACAAGAATCATTTAATTATAATCTGGCTCAGGTGCAGCGTGAGCTGGGGAGTGACTGAAGATGGCAATCCTGGTGGTCCAACCCTCGGCTGCAGAAACTAGCTCTAGGGATGTGGAACATCACCTCTCTAGTAGGGGAAGAAGCCTGAGCTGGTGCGCAAGGTTCAGCGGTTTCAGCTAGATATAGTTGGACTCACCTCGATGCATGGCTTGGGCTCTACAAGGGGGTCTTGGAGACTTCAGTGCTCGTGGGCAATGACACTGAGACCTAGAAGGACATGACTGGGAGGAACGACCCACTAATCAGAATCCGAGTGGTGTTTGTTATTGGACTTCAAGTGCTTGTCATGGATTGTCCTTTATAAAAGGTTTATTTAATATTTGTACTTATCTCTACATGTTTTCTGTCTCCCAGGAGTGGTGTGTGGACAAAAAATGTGTCCATACGCCATTTATTGGTTTCAAGGGGTAAGGAACTCGAGGTTGGAAATAGGTTAAGGGGGGAATCATTTTTTATAGTTTTGATTGATCGTTGGTTATGTTCTTTAGTACAATTTTTGAAGATATTGGGGTTGTGTAAATATATCTATAGTCTCTAGGAAAATATTATTGTAAATATTTCCATTATTTCTTTGTATATAGCAGTCTTTGGAAACCTACATATGTGGACAAAATTGTTGGTACCCTTCGGTTAATCAAAGAGAAACTCACAATGGTCACAGAAATACATTGAATCTAACAAAAGTAATGATAAATAAAAATTCTATTAAATTTAAAAAATGAAAGTCAGACATTGCTTTTCAACCATGCTTCAACAGAATTATTTAAAAAAATAAACTCATGAAACAGGCCTGG
>JBAFTA010000006.1:14863895-14881757 GCA_036919975.1 Melanotaenia parkinsoni | reverse complement strand
TTTTCCTCTTAGCCATTCTTGGGTGTTTTTAGCTGTGTTTTGGGTCATTGTCCTGTTGCAAGACCCATGACCTGTGATTGAGACCAAGTTTTTTTCCAGCACATTTCTCTCTAGAATCCCTTGATAGTCTTCAGATTTCATTGTACCTGCACAGATTCAAGGCACCCTGTGCCAGATTCAGCTAAGCAGCCCCAGAACATAACAGAGACTCCTCCATGTTTCACAGTAGGGATGGTGTTCTTTTCTTCATATGCTTCATTTTTCCATCTGTAACCATAGAGCTAATGTGCCTTGGCAAAAAGTTCCATTTTTGTCTCATCTGTCCATAGGACATTCTCCCAGAAACGTTGTGGCTTGTCAACATGTAGTTTGGCAAATTACAATCTGGCTTTCTTATGATTTGTTCTCAACAATTTTGTTCTCCTTGGTTGTCTCCCATTAAGTCCACTTTGGCTCAAACAATGACGGATGGTGCCATCTGACACTGATGTTCCTTGAGCTTAAAATTCACCTTTAATCTCTTTAGAAGTTTTTCTGGGCTCTTTTGTTACCGTTCGTATTATCCATCTCTTTGATTTGTCATCAATTTTCCTCCTGTGGCCATGTACAGGGAGGTTGGCTACAGTCCCATGGATCTTACATTTCTGAATAATATGTGCAATTGTAGTCACAGGAAAATCAAGCTGCTTGGAGATGGTCTTATAGCCTTTATCTTTAACACTTCTTTCTAATCTCCTGAGGCAACTCTTTCCTTTGTTTCCTCGGGTCCATGATGAGTGTGCTACACACCATATCACCAAACAGCACAGTGACAACCTGTAGCCCTATATATACGCCCACTGACTGATTACAAGATTGCAGACACCTGTGATTCTAATTAGTGGACACACCTTGGATTAACATGTCTCTTTGGTCACATTATTTTCAGTCTTTTCTAGGGGTACCATCATTTTTGTCCAGGTCTGTTTCATCAGTTTGTTTTTTTTGAATTATTCTTTTGAAGCATGGTTGAAAAGCAATGTCTGACTTTCATTCGTTAAATTTCATAGAATTTTTATTTATTATTACTTTTGTCAGATTCAAGTTTTTTCTGTGACTATTGTGAGTTTATCTTTTATTAACCAAAAGGTACCAACAATTTTGTTTTGAGAAGGGTGTGAGCAAGCAGATAAATAATTAAGAAGTTTTCTCAGCATTATTTATTAAGGAAATCAGCTATTATATCAGTCAGGAGGATCGTTTAACCTATATGAAAATCATATTATTCATCCATATTTACAATTATGCTTGTCTAATGCTGGATAAGATCTTTCCATTAGACTGGAATGAGTATGTTCAAACCTTTGACTGAAATTTCGAAAATATTTGTGGTGTGTATGCATTCAAATCCAATATGAAACTGTATAATTTGTAGCATCAGGTATTATGTTTTTCTTTTGCACCTTGCCCTGCATCTTTCATAACCCATGCCACCAAGCAGCATGCCAGCTTCAATCATCATACATGATACAATAAGTATTTCCATGTTATTGCAGTTCACATGATCTGATAATTCCCATATTTCTTTTAATTCAAAACAAACAACAAAAGGCTCATTTTTGTTTTGACTAAATGTAAAAAAAAAAAAAAAAAGAAAACTTCCTGCTGCATGTGTAAACTCATCACATGCCTAGACACAAGGGAAAGCTCCTCATTAAGGCCAGGGTGACATCTCCCCATTGTGATGTGGACAGACATTATCGACCTTTTTTATCTGATAGTAAAAACCCTCTGTGCATGCTAGTGACAAGGGGTCAGTGTCAGGAGAGAACATGAATGCAGAAGAGGGATGGGATAGATCGAAGAATAGAAGGGGTGACTCCAAAGGCTACCAGCTGTCAAGATGTGAAGGTCCAGCCAACACTGTAATATCACATTACATGCCAAATCTTACAGTATGTGCACCCCACTGCTATTGAGATATAATTTGTCAAGATAAATTGTGACCAGGCTTCCCTCATTGCACTGCAGCACTAGACTAATTACAGTTTTGAGAGCAACATTCTCTTTAATGATTAAAAAAATATATTAAAAAAACTAGTTCTTGAGTTGGGACTGATACAAAAACATAAATCAAAGTGTATTACTGATGGGAGAGGCTTGGCAAACTTCATATCCAGACTTTTTGTTGGTGAATAGGTTGCATTAAACCCATCAAGTGGTGTGGTGCGTGATAAGGAGTCTCGCGGGCCCAGTCGGGGCCTAAAGAAGCTCTTGTAATGAATGGTTGGAGCAGTGCTGATGCACAGCAATCATTAACAGCCTGATAATTACTCTGGATACCTCAGTGAATTGTGTGCATGTGTGTGTGTGCATGGTGCCGATAGAGCCATTACGATGTGTGAGGCCTCCGAGAGAAACAGATAAGCGTTGTGTTTGTGTGTATTTTGCTTTGCTGGTTAATATATTGTGCACGTGTGTGGCCTAAAAATTTCCTATTTCAGTTTTCTATTCATTTTCATGCTTACAGTTGTGATGTTGAGTGTTTTATCTGTCATTTTCTTGTGCAGGTATTGGAAACCTGTCACAGCTACTAAAAGACTGTTAGAAGACAGTAGCACGCACCTGATTATGGCAACATGACGCCTGCTGGCTTCTGTAAAGAAAGATAAAATCAAGCATAAACTTTCCCATCATCTAACACAACAGATGACATGGAAATAATAGGTTTCCTCCCTTTTATGCCAAATTAAAACAGCTCACGCAAGTCCCATTTTGACTAAGTTTCCAGTATGATGAAGACAAATGATCTCTTCAAGCATTGTTACTCAGATAGCAAGTTGTTTACTCAGTGGGTTCATTATTACTTGCTTGCTTTTTGTATCATTGGCCAAGCAAGGTCTCCATAGAAACAAGCTCATCGCTGCACATTAGTGACAAGAGAGCATAATAGACCAATACGCAGAAGAAGAACAAATCACAATGACACACCTATGTAGCTCTAAAAAGCCCTAAATGACACAATAGGCATTTGGCTCAGAGAATAGTCAGCATAAAGGCTTTTAAAGACAATTTTTGTATTTACAACTGGATAATGGACAGTATAGTTATAGTAGGGGTGGGACTAGATAAAAAAAATATCTAATTAATTACAGGCTTTGTAATTAAATAATCCTAATTAATAACATTTTGATTGCATAACAATATTTGCCCCAAAACAAACTAATGTATTTTAGTGAAGACACAGATATTAATATTTTAAACTCAAGCTGTAGTAATTTCTGGAAAAATGCAATTTAATTGCATTTCCATTCAAAAACAGTAGAAAAAGAAATAGAAACTATCCTTTGTCCAAAATTAACAGATCTTAAATTACTTAAAATGCCACCTCAACTTAACTAACAGCTCCAGCTGTTCTCTGAGTCTCCAATATGCTACAGTACTTTTATAATAATTTTGTCCACACACTGCTCATTGAGAAGAGCTACGATATAAAAAGAGAAATATTACATTCTTTCACGCCAGTTTCCAAAAGTCTCCAATAACACCAGAAAGAGTAGCTAGATTTGTTGATAGTCACTTCTTTGAAATGGTCACTAAATGGGTTTGAAAACTCGCTAAATATAGAGCCAAAGTAATTAAGTCGGCAACACTGATTTGGCCGAGCTCTGAGGTGTCCGTCAATTTAACCGGTGTACCAGAAGCCATACGCTAAAAAAATTTTCCAAGATGTAAAGCCTAATGGTCAAGGTCTGTGATAAGTAACTGACCAGTGTGATTGTGATGTTTGCCATCTGGCCCTTTGCAACAACTAGCTCAAACCCAAATTACAGCGGAAGCTAATGCGGTTCTTTCCAATCATTATGTATGCTTTACTCATCTCTGGGGTAATTGCTCATTTCTGGGAAAATCACTAAAGTCCACATTTCTGTCTCCTCATTTTTATGGCTGAGGGAGGCATACCTATAACTACAGAGGAGTTGAGTACATTTTAGTATACATTGTGCAATTTTGGGCTGCTTATAATGAAAGATGGCATACATTAAAGGATAATGGTGATGTCTTTGCAAAAACTGTGGCCCCACATTTTGCTGTGAGAGAGCTTCTAAGATGAGTTTCCTGATACCAGTGATAGCCAGGAAGAAAAAGTCTGTCAGTTTCAGCAATTCAGGATAAACCCCTTGCAGTGTCATCATTGCTGTGATATTCATCTTAACATCTAAGCAAAAGAAAGGCAACATAAATACCGGAGCAAACTCAAACGAAGAAGAAGAGGCAAATAAAAAGTTTGTAATCTCAACAAAGGAACAAATCTTTATAAGTTGTGAAGAATTTGTGGTACGCTGCAGTTATATACTGCACAAAATGAAGCATTCAAAAGAGGAAAGAAAGATAAAAAACAAAGGAACTGAATAATTTGAACTAATGTGCTGTGGCCTATAGTCCATAAGGTACTTTAATTGTTCAGTATTCACACACCAAACTGGGGGGAAACACGGTGGGTGGAATGAATAAATTCCAGTCACATGCATATTTGTTATTTTGTGGTCTTTTGTCAATGGACTTGACACTTAGCTTAAGAGCTCAGCCACTAAAATCATGACTTGTTCTTTGATTAACTGTAAAATTAGATGTGCAAAAACCAGAGGAAATTCTAAAATAAGCTTTTCTTCTTATTATTTTATTTTACCGATTTCTAGATTTTATGCATTTTGTACGTAACTTGGTCATTATGTTAAATTGTAACAAGAGTACAGCGCCACAATTATTATTAGACTTACTGTGAAGTACAGGGTTATTTTGCTAATCAAACTAGTTGCCAATAAATAGCGATGGCTAATGACCTAGCATCATTGTCTTAAAAAAAAAAATAAGTAAATGAAAGAAAATAGTTGAATTTGAAACATAATGCTTCAGTCTGCAAATCCCTGTGATTAGGTCCAACTAGTCTAACTGAGCTCTAAAATTTCACATACTCTTTAGTGCTCAATCTCAGGTCAACCCAATCAAATGAAAGAAAAAGAAGTAAATATATCTACATCGGGTCACAGTGCAAAGTGTTCCATGCTCACAAAAATAGCTCCAGTGTTGTATAATTGCTCATTTTTTTCTTCCTACACAGCTGCAGCTTATGATTTGAGCATCTTGTTGTTCTACATTTCCATTTGTGCTGCTTTGTTGATGTCTACTTTCCACGTGTTGCAAGTGTTGAAATTGTCACAAACATTTATAAAGAGAAGGAAGAGCATGGCGGAAGGTGTTTACCTATGTATGAAGGCTGCTCCTCGAGCAGTTTGAAGCATCCTGTACAATAGTTTTAGCAGTCAATGCAATTCCTTTCTTTTCCACTTATGTTTTCTTATGTTAATACTGTCCTTGCCACCCATGAAGACTTAGGAAAAAGAATTAAAAGTACGTGGTTAGGGTATGAATTAATATAAACGCATGCTAGTGCTCTGCTAAGTCAGGAAACCTATGTTTTTTTGTTTCTTCTCCCTTGGCCCATCAAAGCAGCCTTAGCCTGTAAGATGTTCACGTACGACTGATATTCTAACTTAACACAAAAGTACAACCAAAATCCAAACAGATGAATTTTCCCAAAACATTTTGGACAGCCTTTAATTAGTTTTCTATAAAGTTACAGTATTATTTTAGATATTTCTATTTTGAAGATATATGTTTTCTTTAAAAGTTTTAACTTGACACTTAAATGCACCCACTTTGTTCAGTTTAATAACTAAATTGGATAAATGAATTAAATTGGGATAAATAATTAAACTGGTTGCAGTTTCTGAAAAGGCTTTTAAGAATATAGTTACTATGACTCTTTAACGATGCTGTTAAAGTGTTTCTTATCCACCTACTTTATAAATTTGTGGAATAATGAATAGGATACTGAGTTATCTAATTTTCTGCAGCTCTGAAATGTGATTATAACATGTTTTCTGGTGACACTGCTTATCATGATCTCAAATTTCAAGTAGCATGTGTTATGTGGCAAGTTTTAATGGTTCCAGCTGTGATGATGGAAAAAAACTACTTGTTTCATATTGTTCCAGTTTTTCTTTGACAAACTCCCAATGATTTGAGTTGGTGAGTATCCTCCAAGATCAAAGCAAAACACAGTATTAAAAAACATCTAAGTGTGTCATATTGCACAATATTGTTTTTTCAATCACTACAAGTTCAAATCAGCAATGCTGCAGTCCATTGTTTTATCATTTCAGGCGCCAATGTTTGGCTGCTGTCCAGAGTGGTGTTTCAGTGATTGAGAGCCCACACAGTCCTGGCCCGCCCCACTTAGTTTAGTCTACAGAGGGGTAATTGAATAGCACAAGACTGCCATAGTGTTGGACTGGAGGAATGCTGAGCTGCTGGGAATATAGAGAAGGTTTCAGCCAGCAGCAATTAAACAAAGAAATGATGCGTGAAATAGAAGGGAGGAGGGGAGTGTTAGCGAAAGAGAATAAAGCACAGAGATTGTAAAAAAAGGAGTGAGAAATATATCTAAAATTAAAGGGAAAAAAACCTGAGAGGTGCAAAAACAGAAAGATGATGGTGAAACGATAAAAAAGTTGTTTTTTTTTAAATACAGGAAAACAGAGAAGAAGAGATGATTGAGACTTTGCAAGTGGCCATGCTGGGATGCCAACACTTAGCCTGGTGGAAAAATGCAGAGTAAGCTTGTACTATACATCATGTGTGACAGTATTTTGGACTAAACTTCCCCTCAAGATGAGGATTTGAAACAATATCTCAAACCTGCTGTCCCCCAAAGCCTTACAATGAAATGAGAACATCAGAGAGGTGTGCTGTAACTGCCTCTCCTAAACTGTTTTTTAAGAACAAAAACCCCTCATAGAACATGTTGGAGAAAAAGTATTTTCACTTTTTTTTTTTTTTTTTTACAAATCAATAAGTCCTAAAAGTTGAGTTGTTGCAAGTACTTTATTTTGTTAACCCTTTTGCTGGAAAGAGAAAAAGTTCAACCTAAATTCACACAGTTTAAAGGAATAGCTTAAATTTCTTTTTCCCCTTTACTAAAACCTAACATACACTCAGAAAATAAAGTACCTAATTACACCTTTAAGGATACAAAGAATTGTCACTGGCGTGGTTCCCCTTGCTGCGGTTACACCCTGAGTAATTGGTACTTATTTGTACAATTTGCAGTTTGCACTTTAGAAAGACTAGAATTGTTAAATTTGGTTAAAAGACAGCCCTCAGAGGTGCAATGGTCTTTAGAAGGTACAAACTGCAAGGGTAGAAATACATACCAGTTGTTGAGGATACAATAGCAGTACCTTTGAGGGTACTACCTCAGTAACAATCCTTTGCACAATGGACAAGCCCCTTCATTGTCCACTTTTAAATTGTACCCCTAAAGGTACAATTAGGTGCTTTATTTTCTAACAATGTACATTTTAGCCTTAAATTGGGTAAAAAATAAAAACAGAATATCCCTCTATCATTGTCTTACAGGTTTTATTATTTTCTTCATTGCTTTGCTCAAAAACTAACTGGAAAAAAAAACAAATTGGATTTTAAGTTTGTAAAACTAATACACAGTAGATTTCATTATTGTTCTGCAAGTCATTTAAAGTATGCAAACTACAGTAAAGTAAAATAATCTATGCTGCTTATAAGAGACTCGTTATGAAAACATTTTCATTACCTTTTTAACTGCTAAAAACACTAGCTTACCTTGCTAACACTAGCTAACACTAGCTAACACTAGCTAAAACTAGCTTGCAAGTGTGTAGAAATACATTATATCAACAAAAAGGCCTTTAATAAATATAAAACATGCTGTGTATAATTCATTTCTATATTTCACCTACATTTCCAGTTTTGGAAACATCCTGATAAATCACTGAATAAAGAGAACATCGACAGCAACAGAAGCAGCAAGAAACAATGCAAATTATTTACTCGCAATCACAGCTTCCAGTTTCTATTTAACTGTTTGTTTTTGTTTACTTTGTTTTGTTTAGTTTTCAAATCAAATCTGAGATGACTCAAAAAGGAATGGGGGTCACAAATTAATAAAACTTAAATTACTGTATAACTGTAAAGAATCATTATGCCCAATCAAATTTGGCTACTAAGCTAACAAACAGGAAGTGAGATCAAATCTAAAAAAATGGAGTCATACATTGACATTAAAGTTGTTTAATAAGATTAACTGAATGGAATAAAACATGTGAAAATGATAAATTAATAATATTTTCTTTGGTGAGCAGTCTCTGATGGATTATCATGGTAGAGGGGTGACATGAACAAAGGAAGGAGACAGAAGTCCAGATGTAGCCTGATTATTAGGCATACCATAAGCACATTAACAACAGCTACAGCTGAAACCAAATGCCCTACATCAGTGATAAACATGACACAAGCAATAAAACAATGAAATACAACTAAAACAGATGTTCAGTCTTCAATAAAACAATAAAACGATCTGGAGGAAAATGACAGAACAGAGAGTTTTAAACAATGATGATTGGGCTGGTTGCCTTGAAAAAGTAGCGGGCAAAACCATCATTGGACCAGAATCAGTTTGACTGATAGTAAAAACAAAAATGACAAAGCATAAAAGGATGAAAAACCCAAACACAGAGCAAAAGCAGCAGGCTTGAGGGAACAGGTTTTCCCTAATGAACATAGGCATGAGCTTTATTTGATATATGAGTGTTATTTGATAATTGGAAGTTGCTGCAATCAGAAAAAATAAATGATTTTTTACTCTCAACTTCTAGCCTCACTTTACCTATTATCAGATCAAGTTACCATGGCAACTGTTCCCTGCTGAGCTGGTCTGACCCATCTTTGCTGTCTACAGCTAAATTGTAGAACTACGCAAACATGTGGTTTACTAATTGCTGTAAAACTCAAAAAGGCATAATGGAATTCACTGGCTTAAAGTAAATTCAAAATGCTTCGTTTTTGTCATTTATTATGGTTAAAAATAGAGATGTAGATTTTGACACTTCAGAAATTAGTGATTCTGGAGATGGTTGGAAACAGATTGTTGTTTTTGTTGGTTTTTTTTTTGTTTGTTTGTTTTCAGCATTCTTGCCTTTTCCTCTTTCTCTGCACCTTAATATGTAAGCTTGTTAAGTTTTTATCCAAGCTGCTATCTGCTGCCACAGCTGGATATCTGCTGGAGCTTTCCTCACTCACACATCTGAGGACTGGGGATTCAGGGATTTGGTGAGTGATAGAGGAGTAGGTTTTAAAAAGCATAGTGTGAAGACCCCAGAAGTACATTTAAATGTCAGAGACTAGAGCAATGTTAAGGTCCTAGATGATTTCTGCATGAACTGGCTGAGCTTCCACTGAACATGTAGCTTAATGAGAGGAGCTCTGTGAACCTGCAGTGTGAAGAATCATCCTAAAATTGGTCTTCAGCCTTCCAAATATCACAAGAGTGAGAGGCAACTTAAGCTTTTCTACACAGCCAGACCCAACTGACTTGATGTGCAAAGAAAGGACAGTTTATGACCCATACAAACATGTGAAAAAATGTGATCTTACTCAAACTTTACTTGAGGGGTGTTTAGCTGTGTGTGCCCCACAGGTTTCATGTTGCAGCTCACATTTGCAGAGCTGTTTCAGGGCGAAAACAAAACTTACAATGAAATGAAATCAAAGCCGAAATGGAGAAGTGTGGAATTACAGCAGATCCGTGACCTCTGTTAGCGGGGGCTCTCCTGCTGCCCCACACACTCATCCAGCTGTCTTCCTTCTTCTCCTCCTCCCCCTCTCTATCTAATCCTGCCAGAGGAGTTTAATTTACTACCCAGAGTTCCCTCACACAATTTCTTTAAAAGTACATTTTATGAGACTGCAATTCCATTTCATAGGGGGGCCCTGTACAGTAAATCCCATTTGCGAAGCGTCATATGCGGTCACATTAACATGACAAAAGTGCCAGTCTGCAGTCCTGCGCTTTGCTCTTGCCCATATTATCACCTCCTGAAGCATTTTATGGAATACAAGAGTGTCAACTCGCGTCCATCAGGGAAGCTGTAGTGGCTACTGCTGAGGCAGAGGTGTCAATGGGACGGGAGATAAAAGTAGCTCAGCTGCACAAATAGTGGCAGACAACTATTATGAATCAATAATATCGCAGTGTTCTCTGTAACAAAATCTGCAGCTTAAACGTTGTTTTAGCAAAGTTTAGTGGGATCAAAGCATCAAAGGACCGAGGCGACTCAAAGGGATGTACATTTTACAGCGCTTTGATGCAACAGAAAAGAAAAAAAAAGCTTTTGTGCTTCAGACAGTTTTAGCACCAATCTATAGGCTTAGAGAGTATCTAGAGCTGTAAGCTTCCAGTGCAAACTGAAAGAAGAATTTCCATCTTGCCTCTGCAGGCAGCTGACATACAGATTTTTCTTTCAGCCACTTGGTCACTCCACTCATGTATCAGCACAGGAGGGCATACAGTGGCTGTCAAAGTTGTTGTCGTTGCACTTTTGAAAATCTTTTGATGAAGCTTTATTGCCATATGGCTATTAAACAGAATCCAGGTGTGGTAAGTTTGTGAAGCGCCTTCACTGCTGTGATTTCCCCCCACAACTGTCCCACAGACTCATTACAAACTTTAGGAACTTCCTCACTCGAACTGATTAAAAGTATTGTCTTTCAGCGAGGAAACTTTAAACAATGTACGCAGTTTGAAAGTTAGATTGGGTTTGCTGTTATGTGTGATATCTGTTTAGAGAAAACTATTGTGGCAGTTGTTTTTCCTCTGCACGTGTTGGGCAGGGAGGCTTAAAGTGCTCAGCCAAAGCCATATGCTCTTGTTTCAGGAGCCCATTTCTTGTCATTAAAGAGGTGTGATCGATTGGACTGTGAGCTCTGCAGTGTATGGCATTGGTAGTGAACGAATGCTCAACAGAAGGTGTTGAAGTTTGGGAAACAACCATCCGTAAAGTCAAATCTGTTCGAAGAACACAGTCAAAGGACAATAAATAATGAAGTTAACAAACCCATGAGCACAATGAGAGCTAGACTAAAGATAAAAAGAGTTAAAGGTGTTTAGCACCTTGGGGTTGTTATCTCAAAAGCTTGTCCCCTGCCTTCAGCCAGGAGCAAAGGAGGAATTATACACTAGCGATCACACGGTCAGTTTCTCTTCTTCTGAATGTAACTTGTGTCCTGTGCAACTTCATAATTTAACAATGGCTTTCATTCTGTCAGGGTTTTTCAGATGGTGAAATCAGGTTTGTATCTATTTTTTTATGTGCTGCTCAAAACTTCAACTTATAATCAAACAAATGTTATTCTTTAGGTAATGGATGGAAGCAAATGTGTTTTTGTTACTTGAACCAGAATTTCTGTAATTAATAATTATTATTGCTAAATATTGTCATGCATCCTGATTGTCCACCTTGTCCCTGACACAGGAAAACATTTTCCCTGCATGACACTGCCACCACCGTGCTTGACTGTAAGGATGGTTTTAATGAATAGATGTAAAATGCCTGGTTGCGCTCAGTGAAACTGTGGGGATTGATCCAATCCTTGAGCTGAATTTTATCAACCTTGTGGTTTCCTTCCACTCTGTCACACAATCACCTGTGTGCCCACTTAATGGGAAAGTCATTGTGTAACCAGTAGACTCCAGTGAATTTGTAAAAATATCACAAAGACCACTGGTTGAAACAGAACGCGGATCTTGGTAGAGAATTACTGCAGTGATGAACACTTGTGTAAATAGCATAAATTATTCTTTTAAAAGGAAAAACCTCTTTAAATCTGATATTTTAAGAGGGAAAAGTAAAGGACAAAGAAAAGGAGAAACTCCAAAAACCTGTTCTGCTTTGTCATTTTGAAAAAATACTTTGAAAGTCCATAAAATAAGTATCGTACACCCAAAGAATATCTGATCAGGGCTGCAGTGTCTGAGGGTTTCTTTCCTTGTCCTTACACTGTACTGTCTCACAGGTTAGTTAAAGAGAATGAAGAAACAAACACGGCACATTAAGCCAGCAATCAAAAGTTCACAAACTGCTGTCTGTGCAAGTTTACAATGGTAACCTTCTAACGTGTGACAGTATTTACACAAAGGATTCAGGCTTGGTTAGAATATTAATTATTGATGTGAACTCTAATGAATGATTTATAACCAAAGCCAATCAGAAGCTGTTGCCTCCCGCTCCCACCTGACAGATATTATATATTTATAACTCAAGGACATACTGTCATTGTTTAGGCCAAGCTACTCCTGGGTTACAGTGGAGCAAAGCTTTTGTTTCCTTTCCCATTGTACTTTGCCTTCAAAGACAATTGCTATTGGCTGTTCAGCAGAAAATGTACTCAGGAGAGAACTTGTGGCCTTCCAGTTGAGTGTGCTTTGTAAGATGCACACATACAAACGGTTACATTGGCGCTCTTTTCCTCAGGCAGCAACTCTTTTTCTGAGCCCTTTCACATGGCAAAGAAATAAGATCTAAAGTTTACTAACTGCCCGATGACCTTCAATACTGACAAATGCTACAGAAGTTTTTTTTTTTTTTTTTCTTTATTATGTCTGCAGATTTAGAGCAAGATTATTCTACTGCATGCAGAAAACAGTCAGAGCAATGTATACAGGAGCTAATTTGCAGTGGAGGACATATTGACCGAGCCTCACTAAGGATGAAAAGTCACAGTACAGAACATAAAATTCAAATGGACAAGAAGCACAAAATAAAGTACTTCTGCACAGTCCAATTGGATTAATCTCAGTAAGAAGGACACAGTGCTTGGAAATGCATTTAGCACAGCAACATTAGCACTGTATTTAGAAGCAACGCAATATGCAAAGTGGTTTTGATGAATGTGTTCTATTAACAGAGACAGTGAAACAAGGTAATATGTTGATGTGGGCTGGCTAGAAATGCATTTACTGGCTTCAAATAGACTCAGCCGTGCATGGGAGAGGAGCAAAAATGATTGGGCCAAATTGATCGTCGCTCGGAATTAACCCCACTCTGATTGGTGCTTTTGTAATTGAAGGTCAGCTGGGTTCCTGTAATACATGATGCACAATTGATAATTAGGAGCCTTCCAGTATGGAGAGTAAATTAATTCATATGGATGAGATTCCACAATGTGCAGGTTCATAAGTTGTTAATCAGACTAGACTGTTTTAGTATGAGGTGAATGGCTGAAGTACACTTTGCATAATGATAAACTATATATATATATATAAATATATATATAACTGTATGCAAATGAATAATTCAGAGGAACCCACATTAATAAACTCTGCTCCTCCATGTAAAGATTCTCTGTCTGATGAAAGGTTTCCATTAATTATTCTGCACTGAGTGCACATGTTTTTTCTTACTGGAGTTTATGAAGTTTAGATCTTCCATCTGCTTCTCATCTCACAGACAAAATCCAATTTAAATTCCAGCTCCAAAATATTTATTTTGCAATAAATAATAATGTCTAAGTAAAGAAGGGAGGGGTTTTTATACTGCTTCTACCCCCAGTCTCAATAGGGACATATTGGTTTCTGTTTGATTGACAGAACACAATACAAAAATGATTCAAATCAATTGATTTGGCGTGCTGTTTTGAAACAAGTTCTTTATCAAAGTGGATGATGATGGGAATCTCAAAATATTTAATTGTGGTCACACTACAAAACAGTCTCCTCAGCCAAATGGTGGAACTGGAAGCTTAAAGACACGAGGGCTTGTCTTCCAGCAGAGATCAGCTGCTGTTACCATTCACAAACATCCCAGGTGGAAAAGTTTTGATCAAAACAAAACTACTTCAACGCCAATCACTGTGCTTTGTAAGAAACTGGATAATTCTGTTTCAAATAAACCAAACGAGTCCATTTTGAACATGTAAGTTGTCAAGACATCACAAGGCCACTGTGGGAAAAATGTTGACAATGGTTTCCATTGTAAAATTTCCTTTCATTTGTACTGTAGCATCTAACCATGATGTTTTTTTAAAGTATTAGAGTATTAGAATGAAGAAAGCAAGAAGCATTTTCTGTTGTGATCCACATTGCTTGCCAAGATCTGCCCGACATTTTTCCTCTCGGCCACACCACATAAGGATCATTGGCAATATGCAGCTGTAGGACGGTTTCCTGCATCTTAAAGTCAGGATAAGAGACAGCCTATTCATTGAAAATTGCCACAAAGGATTATTATGCAAAATTCCCATGAAATGAACAATACATTGCATTGAATCATGTAGTGTCAAAGTTTTTGTCAAGAATAAATGCAAAGATGGTATAGTTTCTGTCTGCCATGTTAAAATTTGGAAGGTGTGCCCTATCATAGCTACATTGGTAAATTTATGGTATGCTGTAAGTAGAAATGATGCCCATTTCAGTCTGGCTGTCGCACAAATGCCCACTCAGGCATTGCAGCCTGTGTATTATCCTCCCACTCCCTCACACCCACACAGACAGCCGCCTGTTGTTGAGTGCCATATTTCTTTTCCTTTTGTCAAGGGTCCATTTTGAGAAAAGTTCAAGAAAGAAATCAGCAACTTCCTGGAGGAGTGGTATTGCTCCATCCCTTTTTACGTTTGTAATTTTTTTTTTTTTACCCCAGCCCTGCCTTCAGTACATATTACATTTTTTTCTGCCTTACAGCTGTTACATTGCTGTATATTGAAGATATGTGCAGCATCCATATACTGTAGTTAGTTGGGAATATTAATATTACACACCAGATGGGCTTAGCAGCAAGTGAGAGGGAAGCATAAGCTCGGGGATGACACACTAAGACATTACACCATCAATCTCTTTCAGAAAGCTTCTCTCCTATTCATAAATCAATAATTCTCCATCATCTGTAGTCACACTGTAAATTGCAACATGGCATGATTTCCAGCATACAGTGGAGTTCAAAGGCTTTGCATATTTGTGAGAATTATACAAGCTACTCCGTCTACTGGCTTAGCCTCAATCTCACGATTGTACTCAAACCTATTCTGAGGGATCCTGGCTGAAGGGGGGGTGGAGGGCTATTTGAAGTGGCTTTGGCAGCTGCTGCAAGTGCTAGGTACCCACTGCAAGAGATAGGCAGACCCATTGTTGAAGAGTTGGCCAACATGTTCTTGCTCCGTTTGGTTGGACATGCTGCAGACATGATTTGGCCCTGCGCTAAGCTTCTCATTTCAGTCAGCTAACAGCATTTGTCTATGGCGGAATGACAACCCATTAATGTGGATATGACAAGAAGTTGTTTGAAGTGTGCACAAGTAAAGTTAAGGGGGGAAATATACTTTATGATAAAATGTGGCTACATCAAACTACATGTATATTCTTTGTATGCAAAGACATTTTATATGCAGGATCAAAACTGAATTATAGTCACCCAAAGGGGAGAGTTTCATGTGATCTTGCACCGCAACACTAAATGTTACAAAGAGTTATGCCGATGGAACTGCGGAGCATCCATCATCTGCTGAGGATCAGCATAAAGGTTTCTTTTAACACAACTCCTGTAGCATATTTCACTCTATCATGTACACATTACATCAAAATTGTACATTTTCTCAAATGTGACTGCGGCAAACCTTTTTGTAAAGGCGGTTATACTTCAATGTCAAAGTGGCATTTGAAATCGCTCTGCTTTGTATGTGAGGAAGTACTAACCATTGTAATACAAGCTCTGTGCACATTTTTGTTCTTTGTCTTTCCCCCTCTGGAGCATATTTGTGACATACTTCTAAATGAGCTTTATTCTACAGTTTTGAGCAGAAGACTTAAGATTTAAGACTTGTTGCAGATCCTTAATCCTGACTCGAACAATCAAATACATCACAATTATTACTCTCCTCTCATGATTAAAATATTTAAGTCTATCAGTGTATCGTATTTTTTGCACGCTTGTTAGGCAATTGCATTTGCGTTCTGTTTAAGAAAGACAAACAAGCTTGAAGAAGCTTATACAAAAGCCATTCTGGACAGTAATCACCACATTAACATAATTAACAAAACAAACATGACTGTATTGTTATTAATGAATACCTTTAATAATATTCAACTAAAGCATCATTAGGCCTAATATTGGCCCTTCTTTAGAAAATATTGTTGGGATTATTATTGTTAACAGAGCCTCTGCCCTTTTCCTGGCATATGTTATCTGCAGCTGCAGCTGCATGGCACCAAATCACCAACTACAGAATGCCCCCCCCCCCTTTCCCTCATCTGCTGATCCAGTCATGAACTCCTTTATTTCCATCCCTCTCATTCTACAAAGCCCACCTGATGTGCCCAGCCGAGGGACTAACCTGCTACGAACATGGCTGCTCAACAGCTCTGGCAAGACAAACCCTTTCCATTCCTGGAAGGCCTGCACAGCGCTGATGTGCCATGCAATCTGCGTGGACTGGCTGATGGTTGCACTTAGTTCCACTTCTTCCTGCCAACATGAACAGACCCCTCTGAAACTGCTTTAGTTGCAAGCCAATGTTCCCACTATCCTTTGAATGGGCATGAGGAGATAGTGCCAAAGTTGCTAGTGCCACTTTGGAGTTTTCCCATTAGTGGATCTATTGTTAAAGCTGACGCCCACTTCAAGTGAATAAGACTTGAAGTTATTTAATGCTTTATATATATATAAATATATATTTTTGGACAAAGACACACATGCAGACGGCATTAGTGAAAATGACCCAAAAGTCACAGTTATGCTATTTTTGTGGCATTCAAAGAATGGCACAAAACGTCTAATTGCAGTTATTATTATTACTGCAATAAGACACTCATCATTGTGACTTAATTATCTGAATTAGCAAAAAAATCTGTTCATATCGGTTAATGAAAATGGAACCAAAATGAATGTTTAGGGCATAATTTCACATTAGCAGAGCCACAGAGATTTTTCCTTTTTTTAGGAAATTACATTTTGCACAGATATGCTGTAGTGCAGAATCATAGTTACTGTAAACATACACTCGTGATCCACTTAAATCTTAAAATATCAGATTTGTTTGCTTTCACTTGTTAAAAACAGGGCAATTCTTCTAAGCGTGGTGTCCCATTTCAGAGATTTCTTGTTAAAAATAAACTGTACAGAAAAATGTTTCAACTCAAGCAAGATAAAAGAGCTGCTATTCCAGTTTGACTTAGTTACTTTGTTTCCTAGAAATAAATGCACAACGTAGACAAAAAACTTCTTATACATGAAACTAAAAGGAACACAGGGGACCTGTGGTGAACAGGAAGTCTTATTTTTTTATTTTTTCCTGATTAATCAAGCCTGTATTCAGATTCTGTAGCCAGCAAAACATTGTCCCGTTAACAATATTTAATGGGGAATAATGCACTCAGTGAGGATGGGCAAGCATGGGTCAGTAGGGGAAAAGACTGAATAGCGTGAGAACAAGAGTTGCGTGAGGAAGAGGAGCGAAAAGGGAAGTTAAAGGAGGAAGATTCTTGGTGTCTGCAGAGAAGCCAGAGCCTTTGGGGACCCAGTGTGTACAAGACAGCAATTATACTTGATGAAGTGCCTCCCTCCGCAGCCCCCTTCAGCAGTCATTTCCCACTAGTGCGCCCCATGCCACAGCCACATATATCTTCCTGTTGCAAAAGATCTCATTAACAACCAATAGATGGAACGTCACTTATCTTTATCAAACATATGCATAAGTGCCCCCTTATGATTCCCTCTCCTACTCTGTCGCTCTTTAGATGCATTGTCTTAAAGGTAAATCAGTTTAATTTAGTAGCATATAGGCAGATGTGCTGGTTAGTCCTCTGAAATTGAGCTACTTTTCCCATTACCACGCAAATGGTAGGTGTTTCTATTTTTTTTTTTTTTTTTTTTTTTTTGAAAACTGTAGGGGGGGGGGTGAAAGGGGGGGGGGACCCGTGGACATGTAACTGGACCCACTCATTTCACTAAATCCAAC
>JBAFTA010000006.1:14847499-14861002 GCA_036919975.1 Melanotaenia parkinsoni | reverse complement strand
GGTGGACTACCTCCCAGCCTGGGCCACCCGTGCCGCGCCCGGGCACGGCCTGTTTGCATTCACATGGACAAAATTTGCGGTCAAACGTGCTCGGATCCGGGCCCGAGCACGCCATGTGAAAAGGCCCTTAAAGCAAATCATAATAAAATCTTCTCTAAAGACTTTTTTATAGTCTCTGAATAGGTTTTCTAAAAAATGTACAGCTGCATGATGAAACGCCAAGAAAACACCAGCATGCTTTTTATTTCTATCTAAATAATACCTCTATTCCCTGAGCTAACTTATCATGCAACCTTCATCTCCTAAAGTTGCTATACAGACCTCTTCCCCATCTGCCTCTCTCCCCTTTCCCTCACAACGTCCACCTCCTCTCTCCTTTCTTGTATTGTCACTCACCTGCTCCTACTACAAAGGTGCACAGATGCCTGAAATCTTCACCACTGATCTGCCCCAGCAAAAGGGTAACCCACATGAGATCTACCTCACTAATCACTGCCTGAAACCACTCTGGGCTCACAGGCCGGGAGATAAAGACAGCCATGAGCTTTATTCAGCTTTAGCAGGCCTCAGCAGCTGTCTCTGTTTGGAATGACAAGCGAGACTGTTGCTGAGTTGAAAAATCGCCGCTGGCCAGCCTGCTGCAAACTACCTACCTTTCCATCTTCCCATCTCACTGTCAGAAAAGTTTTAACACAATCTATGGAACAAGCACAAGAATGTCACCTCTGAGCTGGCGTGATGTACACACCACTGCAGTTTAACACGGCTCCAGGTCTGCATGCATAATAATTGTCATTTCATTGTTTTTTTTATGTTTACTATGATTATTCTTTTTTTTTTTTTTTTT
Organism: Melanotaenia parkinsoni; assembly: GCA_036919975.1. NCBI lineage: Eukaryota > Metazoa > Chordata > Actinopteri > Atheriniformes > Melanotaeniidae > Melanotaenia > Melanotaenia parkinsoni. The sequence goes on along the minus strand of JBAFTA010000006.1, from coordinate 14,860,155 downwards.
TTTTTCTCCCGTAGCTCTCAAGAGTGATAAACGATGAACAGCGAGGCCCAGAGAGTAGGTTTCACATGGTTGCACCGAATCCGCAATTAGCCATTTCATTAGCATTCATTAACATTTCATTTTATTGTGTATATGGGAGCAACAGTACATGAGGTGAGGGCAGATGCTGCATTTTACCACTGACCCGTGAATACACATGAATGCAGTCTGGTGGCACTCTAGCTACTGTTTATGCATATGATCACAAAACATAACCAAATGAGGTCTTTCATTAATAAAGTTTCCAAAAGAGCTTAAACACAAGGACAGTTATGATGGGTGAATAGGCTATGGTTGGACTGGATGTGGATGTTATTAACATAAAAGGAATTTGTTTCATTAAGAATGTTAATGTCTAAATAATTTTAATTGAGACTAAAGACAGCTAAGCAGACTTAAAAGTTAGTTCTTATCCTTATAATTTTGGCTCCACAGTCCAAAAGTATTTTTATTGCAAATATACCCCACTTCAGTTAAAACGGTATTTCTGTTTTAAATTCGCTTCCATTTGCATAAAATGCCCTGCTCTTCAGTTTGAGTACCTCTCTCTGCACTGAGACTTAAGAAATTGTTATCTTAGATTTGACTGCTCATTTTCAGATATCTGTAAGACAAGACACTCAGCCAACAGAGTGCCAGATATGATGCAGATGTCACTGCCTCTTTGTAAGTCCCCTTGTTCAAAACATCCCCTAAAGATAATCACGGGTTAACTTGCATCAAAAAAACCACATAATTTTATTTTCATTTGATTAAGTTCAGTTTTATTTACTTTAAATGCAGCAATTCACAACATAAATCACCTCAGGGCATTCAACAAAAAAAGTTTACTTCAGGTCCAGTTACATGCAGTCTGCTTCATTATATTCATTATATTCTGCTTTATTATATTTTAAATAATTTAGTCCAATTCATTGCTCATATTCTACAACAAAAATACTGGAAGCTAACATGCATATATAATGGCATATATAAGTGGTCACATAAGCAGTGATGTTCCTACAGCATGGGAATTGGTCATTGTTGCTCAAATGTTATAACAAAGGAATTAAGCAAATGTTAAGAATCAGAGAGCAATCAGTTTATTACCAGGTTGTATTAATAGACTCTTAAAATAATGTTATGCACTACATTGTGTACAATTTGGTTTGTCTGTGAATCACTCCATTGAAACAGCAATAATGCCTTTTGTGAAAAAGGTTAAATAGTCACTAGATTCTTATACTTGTGTTGGTGCTGTTTGTTTAAAACCAAAAAAAAACATTATTGTCAAGGTCATGGGTAGGCTCAAGTCTTCAAGAACTACAGTTCTTCTGTTGCCTCCCCCTTCCAGGCTGCTCTTGCTTGAGTCCTTGGTTGTTCTTCAGTTTTTTGTGTTCCATGTATTATTTTCTTGCACCCTGCTGTGAGGTGCTGGCTTGTTTCAGGGGCCTCTCTGCACAGCTTATACCTGCGGTCCTGCCTGGTGTGGTAGATCTGGGCTTCTATTGCTCTGGTGCTCAAGGCTTGCTTCTGCGCTGCCATGATTAGAACCTCTGTACTGTCCTCGAGTCCAGCCCTCTCTAGCCATTGGTAGGACTTGATCATATCCATCATTTCAGCCAACCTATCGGTCACACATCCCATGCAGTGGTTTTTTTCTCCCATGATGGTTTCTTCAACTCTTTCTCATGCAGGTTCCACTGCCTGAGACATTCATTTAGTGCTTCCTGAAGTATTTATGGATCTTGGATGTTTCATCTTGAATAGTGGGGCTGATGCTCACTAGTCCTCTTTTTTTCTTTACTATAGCCTCTCTCTTCTTAGTGTAGAGACTCTGGTTACTGGATTTGGGGTGGAACCCTCCATGCATGGTGAGAAGCTTTTGTGTTTCGACATGTATGGTCTGAGCTTCCTCCTTTGGCCAGCTTATTATTCCAGCAGGGCATGTGATCACTGGCAGAGCATAGCTGTTAATTGCCTGGAAGTTGTTCTTGCCATAACTGTGTTACTTGTTGCAGACATTTGACTTAGGCAGTTTTCCTTGTGTCGCATTCCTGGTCACCATTTGCCTGTGGTAGGTATTTGAAGCGCTCCCTAACATCTGCTATTCTGCCCTCTGGGAGTGCAACACCCTCTGTATGCACTGCCTTCTTTATCTTTGACATATTTTGGTACATTTCTCCAGTTGAAAATTCTCCAAATGACATTGTGATGTCCCTGCTGTAGATCCCGGTGGTGTGGATCAGTGAGTCAATGCCTTGTTCGCCCAAATGCTTAATGTCATCCATCTAGAGGAGCTGATACTGCTTCACCAGTTGGTCACTGGAAAACATGACTACCATAAAACCAATAAAATCACTTTTCAAAAAGCCTTCTATTAGATAGAAAGCCTTTGTCTTTCCATCATTGCTTTATATTTCAGAAATACAACATGCTAAGTTTTGAAAATTAAAAAAAACAAACAAACAAACAAAAAAAAAAGCGTGTTCCATCTATAGGATTTTACATGCGCCACCCCCATTAGGTGATATAATCATGTTGAAACTCAGTATTTATTATGTGACCAGAGCCTTTACAAGAGGCAATAATACTTCGGCTTTCACCTCAACTTTTCATGACTATGTTAGAAAAAGCAGTTAAAATCCAAATGGGCAAGGTTGGTGGGCAAATGGAACGATACCTTGGTGTAAGGAGAAGGACTCAAACTGAAGAGCAAGATATTTGTATAAGCAGCAGTGAATCTGAGCTGGAAAAAAAGTTTTGAAGGTGCTGAAGTAAATGTAGCTGTCACTAACTGCTGTAGTGATATTTAAAAATACACAATGCTATGATTTTAATGGTGTGCAGTTCAATGGCAAGGCCTGTGTACCCAACAGGAGGGTTTTCAAATATGATTGAAGTAAGTCCTTTAAGTAAAAATTGTATATTAGTGTTGCTAATAAACTCTATTCAGCAACACACAGCCAATGTTGCACTTGGTAAGAGTGCATATTTACACAGATATACATCAATGAGTGTGTGTATGAGAAGATTAGTAGTTTGGGGGGCTTTGCTTCTGGCAGGACAAAGACACTAAGAGAGATGAGCTTGAGGATCTATTAATATCGGCAGAAGCTTGGTCATTACGAAGGTAAACAGTGACATTTTAGGTGTAGTGTTATTTTGACTGACTGCCTATTAGAAGGTGTAATGCGGCGCGCAAATGTATACTTCAAGCCTCAGTGCCTCACCAATGGACAGGGAAAGGGGACGACTCAATCTACTAGTTTTTATTTAGCAAGGTCGCTTAGGACATTAGTAGGTTTGAACAAAGCCAGTGCAGCACACCACCCACACACACAATCAATGACACCATTGTCAGCAGAACTCTGAAGAGCCAGAGCTATTAAGGGCCTGTCTCCATTTACAGAATATTGGTCATGTTTATAGAAGATAGGGGTTGTAAATTTATTGTTATGGCTTCTTGTCATCCTCTGACTTAGGGGAAAGCTGTGTATTCATGCCTTCTGATCAGTAGTGCTTCCCCGCCTGCTGACAGCTCTTGCAGACAGCTTGGTTAGATAGTAAAGCCACCAAGTGTTGAAGTCAGAGTTGAGGAATATAAAATTTTAAACTGTTACTGCAACAACTCAACAAACGTCAGCTGTAATAGTTCACACAGACACATTTAATTGGCTTCTTTGACCCTCTAAAAAACTAATCAGTTCAGTAGAAATGATACATTACTTGCAGTGAAGGATTACCACCAAATAATTGGTCTATGTCTTGCAATGAACCAGCCTCTGTAATTTTGAAAGTGGCAGCTTTTTGTAGTTCAATAGCCATGCTTTGATTAACCTGCCAGTTGTCACTAACACCAAACAATGGCTTTGAGAGCCTCCCAGGCTGAAGTTTGTATCTTTGAGTCCGTGCAGCTTGCTGAGCAGACAGTTACTACTTTGTTTACCACTGGGAGGAGAAGGCGTTGTTTGTTCCCTGCTAGTGTGACTCCTCAAGGGTGTCTCATAATTCTGGCCTGTTGCCCCATCTTGTCTCGCTTTTATAGTTGCATTGTTATATTGAGTGGACAGTGGGTCATGGGGGGTTGGGTACACCCCTTATAAAGGTCCGCTTTCAAGAAAACTGGTGGACTTTTTTATGGGTCTAATTGGAACTTGGCAAGACGGGCATGTGGGCTGCTGGTAGGGATTAGACTGGTGGCTCAGTTGGCTGACTTCTGATGGAGAAGTATGGACCCAACGCAGACGCTTTCCTTGTTATCCTGGAGGAGAGGGACAGCATGTGTGTACATGTGTTCATCTGTAAAGAGTGTGTATGTGTGTTCAGAGTGCAAGGATGGGGAGGTGGTGGGAGGCTGCAGCCCTGCTCCAAAGCGATTTGTCTCGGCCAAAAGGTTCCCTTGTCCTTCACAGATGGCTGGGCATGCATCCCCATTAGTGCTGGAGAAAGAAGAGCAGAAAGAACACAGAGGAAGAAAAGCCACCTGTGTCTGTGCTTAACAAACAAACTCTGATCTACATGTTTTTAATATGCAATATAGTTAACAGTCCATCACAGACAAAGAAAAAAAAAGAATATGGAATCTATGCAATGCTGTATCTATATAGGAAAGTTACTGAGGCAGACAAAATCTCATGGTTCCTTTAAAAGAATTAGCATTTTCAGCTCACAGGGGAACAATGATGGAGTAAGAGAGATGGGAAAAAAGCTAGGCAAAGTAGTGAAGAAAACACAGAGGGAGCAGTAGGGGGAACAGCAGAATGTAAGAGGTCTTTCTAATATTTAGTGCAGCAGAAGGTTTATTCAAAAGAAAATAAAATGTGTGGTGGTCATCAGAGTGTTTTTGTCTTCATTCTGAGACCACAGGGTGGGCAGTGAAAGGTTAAGGCATGCCAGTTGGGCACAGTTTCAACAATGCTCTATTGGGGGAGGGGGGGTCATAAGATCATTTGGGAAAGTTCAGTGTGTGAAGGAAGGTTGTTGGCAATTCTGTGTGCATCATATCTCTCACTTACCCATTTGCTGCACTCGTTCCAGGTTTGCCGTAAATGGTAAGCATGAAAAGAGGAAAAGTAAAAAGTAAACTTTTTGTTTGGATCCATCTAAACACCAATTCAAACACTTTAGAGGATTCTGTGGGTGAAGTAAGAAGAGCAATACTTTTAAATAAGATCTGCATGGAAACAATGTCTATGTGTCAGACAGCAGTTTTTTGAATTAAGTTAAAGGCTATGGTTTACTGAGTTGTGGCAATGGACCAAATAAACCAAATAAAAATCTTCCACTGAGGATTTCTTTCAGCAGATATTTAAAGTCACAAATCCGTGATGCAGGAGGACTGAGTAGAAAAGACAAGTAAAAGTGCCCCCACCCCTTGAATAAATACGCATATTACCAGGCATTAGCCTTATACTAGCAATTTGTCTGCTTTCTTTCTGTCTATAAATTAACCTATCCTGGGTAACAGAGTTTTCTGAACTTGGGTTATCTTCTTAAATTGCAAGAAGAAAAAGAAAAATAGAAACAGAAGAAGAAAAACTGAACTGAAGCAGAAAGGTGGTGCCACTACAGACCTGGCAACCCACCAGCATAGCCAGTAGCACAGGTTCAATAGCCGAACTCCTTCTGAGAGAGCTAACTATTTGGTGGATAAATATAGTACAGAGCTTCAGTTCAGGATCATCGCCAACACCCGCCTCAATATTTATCTGGAACTTTAACAATTAACTAATAAGAAGCTTCAGCTGTCAGACTGAATTACTCCTTGCGCTGTTGTACTCATGTTAGGCTGATGCTTGTCTGCTGAATCTTGTGGATCTAAGACATTCCCACTTAGCATATCATATCTAGTAAAATCACTTTGATTGAAATAAATTCAGCTCTCTTTTTGCCCATTCATATCATATCATATCATCATATCAATTTTACTATATGTATGTAATGATTGCGTAAATAATTTGTCTTTGACTGAGTGTAAACTACAGATTTATTTGGGATGTACCAAATTATAAAACAGACTTGTTTCTACTTCACTCAGACTTTAAACTGGAAAGATCTAGACACTATAAAACAGATTATAATATTGAAATGAGGTCTGTACACATAACAATAACAATGATAATAATTATAATTAGTTTTGGGCTCACTCTCTATTAATGCCCTCCCCTTTCACAACTAGTTAGTTCAATTTTGAACAATTTTGTTCCACACCCATTTCCCATTCGAAGAATACTTCTCAGCAGTGATTAAATTGAGGTAGGGCTCTCTGGGGCCCATCTCAGGCACAGACGCTTTTTCATCAGGAAAGATGCATATTCTAACATTTTTCTTCAGCAGACAAAGTCACAATTTTCCATTATTGCTTGTAAACACTACATTTAATATTAATAAACTTTATTCACAAAACACTTACCTAAACATATACTTCAAAGTGCTTAAGCAGCATCACTTGGTTCTTCCTTTTATTTTACTCTGCTGGCAACTCTCTTGGAGCCAAATCAGGAAACAGATCTATAAGCTGTAAATGAGAAGAATAACACATTACAGACTTTTTGAAACTCCAAGTCAAATGATTTGCAAGCCAAATGGTCACTTTGTATTGTGTATAATTTGTCAAATTTTTGTCTGTTTGCAAACACAAGTGGCATGCCCATTCCAACCATGAAACCAAAAAAGCCCCCCGCATGACACATCCCAGTTTAACCCCTTTTTAAAACAGTTTTCAGTTAGTAATATACTTTTCTGTGAATGTATTCTCATCACTTTTGCTTGTTGTTGGCTAAATTATCTTTAAATTTCTCATTCAAATGATACATTTATGATCCCATTTCTTGTTTATACGATAATTAGTGCTGGGCAACAATTAAAACCTTTAATCGTTACCCAGCAACATGCTGCGATTAATCACAATTAATCTGACTGTTATGTGCAAAACGTCTCTTTCTTTTAAAAGAAGGCCTATGGCTATATAAAGAAAATGCAGTAAATTTTGGTTTACAAACACTACATCAGGGGTCTCAAACCTGTAACTCTGGAGCAGCAAGTGGCTCTCTGGACCTTCCACAATGCCTCTAAATATGTGGCTAAAATATGTTTTTAAATCTATCTTTCTTGTCATTAGGTAGGAATATCTACATCCCTCTGAAGAAAGTCTGTCTATCCTCTTTTTATAAAGGTTTTATGTTTTTCTTTATTTATATTATTTATATTTCTTTATTAAATAAAAATGTGGTTCTTCAAAAAAACCAAATATCCTATGGTGGCTCCTCATTAAAAATTATATATATTAAGTTGCCTTTTTGAAAAGTCTCATAACATTTGCAGCTCTAAAGGAGTTTCATTTAGCTGGCTGAGGGAAAAATGCAAAGGTTGCAGACCCCTGCACTAAACACATAAGCAGCAGTTTTGTCTTTAAACAGCAACAGTTAACATATTTATTTATATATATTTATAAAATCAAACAAAGAAGGATGAAATATTCAGGATTTACTAACTAAAAAGGTAAAAAGTCAGCAGGATGAATTTAAAGCTGGGAAGATGCTTCCTTCTAAACACAGATGGAACAATATGTGATGAATATCAGCATCAGGTGAACAGACAGAAAGTATTAGAATCTCACAGCTTCTAGATGCGGAGAGAGAAATATTCACAATATGCACAATAACTTCCATCCATGCAACTTTAGTGTTTCATTAACCATGTTTCTGGCCTATAATTTCTCTAACCTTCCATTCTTAGCTTGAGTGCACCTGCAGCTGCACCTGAATCCCCTGCTACCGGGAGTTAAGGGGTTAACATCTTGTTTCCGGGTGTAGCATCAGATGTGTAAATGCAACTATAAATGTGTGTGGTATCCAAAGAAAAGTCCAGAATCTCAGCTAACAGCTCAGCAAAACCATTTCTATGACTAACAACAGTTAGGACAAGAATAATTAAAAGACCAGGTACTCCAAGGATAAAAAAATATGTAAACACAGATGATGTCTCCCCATGAACACGAACAAACGACTCCTCTACTGAAAGCTCACATCTCACAGATTCCACAGCTGGAAGTTTCATCTCGCTATGACCAAGATTCACCGAACCAGAAACGTTGGTTCTTCTTCTTCTGTCTTAAGTTCCAGACAGAAAACGTTTCTTCATTTTAACAAACCCGCTCTCTCATGATTATATCAGACGCACCGCCTGAGCAGGGAATGGAGACATGGACACCATGTTTCTGTGATCAAAGTTAGCGGCCAGCAAATAAATAAATTAATTAAAAAAAACCTTAATGCGCAATTAAAAAAATTAATGGCGTTAATTAATCATGTTCCCAGCCCTAAAGATAATATGAACTTTGTCCTGGGAATTTGTCTTAGGCTAAACAGGGCAGGTAGGAGCCTTGCCTTCAACCCCTTTCCATCTTTTTCTACCATCTTTCTGCATTATATGCTGTTTTGACTGCTGTCTTGGTCCAGAACAGCTAGTTGTAAAACATTTTTTTTTTGTTGCTGTTGTTGTTAATTTTACTTTACTGAGTACTTCTATTTGCAGCTGTAGAAACTGCTCACACTCTGTTTAATATTAAATTAAACTTGTTCTTGTAGGTATTTAACCTTGTAATTTATTGCAGATATATTGGGTATGATTTTAATGTCTAAATAAGTGCATTTTTACACCTTTTTGTCACTTTTTACTAGCTCTTTATTCAGGTTTAGGTATAGTACACATGGCAAAGAATAAAATGGACCATGATAAAAACATCAAATATATAAACAAAGGTGATTATATTCTGTAAATGTTTTTAAAAGGGCAAAAGTATAACAAAAAAAAAAAGAGTATGAAAATAGAGTGAGGTCATATAAAATGAGTTTACTGACCTATGTTCTTCAGGTAAAGAGCTCCATGACTAAATGACACAAAACAACCCTGTTGGGAGGTTTCTACAAGGAGGACAAGCAGTGACCATGTTTATAATATGTCGGCTGTTAAATCTTCAGTCAAAGGGAAGACTTAAATGTAGGACATGAAAGGTGGGTTTTTGGAGCAAACAGTAAGCTATACTGCATGTGAAAACAGTCCAAGCTAAACACATGGAACAGGTGAAGGCTAAGAATAAATCCAGGGAGAAAAACTAGGAAACCAAGGAACAAATTAAGGCATAGCACAAGGAACACAAAGAACTCAGCCAAGGAACACAGATAGAGTGACAAAGACAGAGGCGGAAACCCAAAGCTCAACACATTAAGGAACTGAAGGAGGTGGAAACAATCAGGAAGTCCCAGAGGCAAGAGAGGAAAATCACTGCAGGTGATTATCACATATAGGAGATAGACTTTTAAAATAAATACGGGCCAATACAAAAAACTAAAACTGTGCAAGATTAAAGTTGAAAATCAATTCTACAGTACACCAAACAGGAAGTCAATGCAGTGTAGCAAAGATGAAGGCGATGTTATCTTTCCTTTTTTAACTAAGGCTGACAATCAACATTGTTTGACTCTGGCAATGGCTTTTTGGCTGAGAGCAAGAAATACCATGGTGAATGTGTATCTTTTTTTTTAAGGTCAAACTAAAAAGTAGGAAAAAGGAAAACTTTTGATATATTTCTATGTCTGAGAGATTCAGTTGTAAGACCAATTTTCAAAGATTACAACTACATTGGAAGCAGATTATTTCACTTTTCAGGATGGGTTTCTAATTATGTTTTTCATCCCAGATCAGAATTTTGGATGTAAGATAAAAGCCTTATAATTTCAACACAGCTTTAAATTAAAAAAAACGAACGACATGTTTGAGTTGTTTTAATGGCAAGGCATCATTGTTAAAGAATAAACTCAAGAATGCACTGCTGAGGGGAGTAACTGGCATGCTGTCAGGCTAGGAGTTGATCATTCTTGTGCTTTGGAGAGTATAATTGGCATCACACGAAGACAAGAAGACAGTATAATTATCAACCCATGCTGACCAATGTAATTTGAACTGTCTGGTGTTCTTAACCTGGAGATCAGTGTTCTTTGACAGGAGTCTTCTCATGAGAAAAAGTAACAGTTATTGTTCAGAGGAAGCCAGCAAAAGGTTGTAAAGAAAAACTAAAAAATAATATAGTTCCTAGTATCCCCGGAGGTCTGTGATAACAAGGTTGTAGGTCATATATAGTTCACGTGCCTACTTTCATAATCTTAACAAACAGTACGTTGCTATATTTTAACACTCAGCCACTGGCCAGAGCTTTCTGATGACCTTTGAGGTAGGCTCACCCAAAATTTATAATAGGAGAAAAAACAGAAAATACAATATTCTGCAAAAGTTTGGCCGAGCAAAAAATGCTTCATAAGAGGATAAAGAATAAAACTACAAAGAAAACAAGAACGTTTAAGAAAATGTGAAAAGTACAAGACAAGATTACTGATTGCTGATGACCCCAGTAACACCCCTTTGTTATCCTACTAGGTACAAAAGGTAATTCATGCATTCATATCATGACGCATAGACTATTGCAGATCTCTTTATTTCTATAAGCCAGAACTCTATCGCCTGTTAGCAGTTGCTCCAAAACTTTGCAGCGAGATGGTTCAAAAAGGCTGTCACATCAGCTCAGTTGCTATGCCGCTACACTGGCATCCAGTCAAATTCAGGATCCATTTCAAAATCCTGCTTCTAGTCTATAAAGCCTGAAATAATTCCCCTCAGACCCCTAAAGTCCTCTGATCAAGGTCTATTAATTATTCCTTGCTCTGAGTCTTCCTCTGGAGGTCAGATCTGAAAGCTCCCCTGAGTGCTTTAAATCACACTGAAAAGCCATCTCTTTTCAAATGTTTTTAAGTCTAACGTATAGAGTTTCAGGCTTTCAGGCTCTGCATTTCTTGTTCATCTTTTCCCCATAATTTATTTTATTTTAATATTACTATTTCATGGAAATCATTCTGTAACCCATGACATAAAAATTAAATTTACTCACCTACTAATATGCAACCACATCTTTCAGGAAATCCATTTCTGGGTCTACCTGAAACCATGCAGCTCATCATATCTGATACGTGACATGGAGCTGAAAATGGCTTCTGAAAAGGAAGAAAACACTATAAGCTCAAAGAAAAAGCTTGGTTGTCATCCCTGAACTTGTATCTGAAGAAGAAATGCAGGTGAAGTGAATGACAGAGTGCAATGAACAATGATGGTCTTTAAGTAGATGATAATCAAGAGCTCCCGAGTGGGGCTTTTAAAGACCATCAGCGATGAACCATAGAGACCAGAGATGTACAATAGCAAATCATAGCTGACACCTTTTAACTGCACAGGTCAGAGCAGCTAATGGCCTTCCCAGAAAGCAAAGCAAGCACACGCAGCCCATATGTTGAAGTTCACATTCTATCTTTGGACCACTTGAGCATTGGAGCATAGTGTGCTTTTTAGAATTGAGTAGGCCATTCCACTATTTACTGGTCAAGTCAAACAAATTTAATTGTGTTCTCTGAGTAAAGTGCTGTGACAGAAAGAGAATGGATAAATATAATGTTTTGGAAGGACGGAGCACAAAAACAAAGGTATAGGGGGTGCAGAGGCTAGAAACATGGCAGCTTTTAAAAGCCAATTGCACAGCCATTAAGCTCCAACATGGGAGAAAAGAAGGTGTGCAGTAAAAGTTGCATTGAGCGAGATGAAAAGGTGCACCTTTTGTTCACAATGAATGTGCTTATCATGAAAGAGGCACAGTCGCAGCAGCTGGGACTCTGTCTGAGAAGTGAAGAAGTAAACAAGTGTGTCATTTGAGACGCTGTGGCTGAAATTCCATTTTCAGACTCAATTTTCCTTGAAAACAATGAGAATAATTAGCTTCATAACTCAGACACTGAGCGGAAAAATAATGGCCACGATGAATCATAATGTCTCGAATGTCATTACAGCAGTGCTGAAGGCTTATTAGAAGACTGCCATCACAATCACACATCAAAAACGACCATCTGGAAGGTTTAAGAACACCAAACTGGCCAGAGAATAAAAGGTCAGCACAGATAATGATATATGCATACATTTTTCTTTATACTGTGTTTATATTTATAAAATTTGGACAGACTCAAGATTTGGCTTATTATTGTTAGAAAATACAAGGTGATGTAATTTAGAAATGCTCTGACTCAAACTTAAACCAAACAATCTCTTGGCAGCTACCAAGCACTGAAAATGAAACCAACTGTTTCCAACAAAGGTAGCAAACATGAGAAGAAACACTCTCAGACCAGCTTCTTCAGCTTGGTAACGCAATTTAAATATGTCAGTTAACAAAAAAAAAATACAGTTGAGCCCAGGTTGTGGTCTGAAAGATTTTCTTGAATAACTGTTTGCATGTTTGCTATCAAATCAAAGGGTCTGTTTCACTGACCTCTAGAAAGATTTATTAGCCCCTGAACTACTGGTGCTCTGTTCAACCCTTCTATCACATGCTGCACATATATCACCTTTATGGAAATGCTATCAGGAGGAAACATTTCCTGCAAACCTGCTGTTAAATTCACTTCCATTGTTTCCAAGTTCAATTCCTTACAAGACTGATACGTTTAGGTATATGTCCTAATGTCGGACGTGCTAGTCAGGTGATCGGACGTCATTTCCGGTGAGTCGCTTCTGTTGTCGTACGTACATGGTGTAAGCTC
>JBAFTA010000006.1:14831544-14847399 GCA_036919975.1 Melanotaenia parkinsoni | reverse complement strand
TTCTGTACAGTCCTCTGAGACAACTTGTTGTGATATAGGGCTATACAAATAAATTTGATTTGATTTGATTTGATGTCCTGCAGGCTGATGAGGTTAAAATAGACATTTTATTATATTTTTTAACTACAATAAGCAGACATTTGGGGGAAAAAATAGGCAGAAGTTTGTAAAGACAACATTTTTTCCAACTATCAAACTTGTTGGCTGATAATCATGACATGAGCTTGCATCACAGTTCTTTGCAATCCATCCTTCCTGCTATTCCTGCCAAGATTGGCCCACGGGTGAAGGGGGACAATTCTCGGTGGCCTAGACCTGAAAGTGGCCTGCCTGGCCTGTTTGTAAAAAGAAATAAAAAAAAATCCCGGTACGTTAGATCGATGTGGCTGATTAGCCAGTCTGTCACTGACACCTGTGCACATCATTTGTGCTCGTTGCTAATATTGGCGATTGGTCAAAATGATGAGCTTGAGCAACTTAAGCAAAGCAAACAGAGGCAGAACAGCTGAGATGCTGAGAAACGTTGTGGCAAAATGGTCTCAGAATAGAAAGGTGAAAGGCAGAAGACAGATGAAAAGGAGGCAACAAGTGTTGGAAAGTTACAGGTATTTTCAGCAGCGAGGAACTCACGAGTTCACTGTTTAATAAATGAGTGATGGAGGAGAACTTTTATCTGAACATAATACGATGTTATAACATGACTTTACTAAAACACTTTTATCAGTTCCTGGTTGGCACTGATATCACTTGGTTAAGTAAGAAATCAAAGCTTGGTAAATTTCAATGGCCTTCACAACCAGTACAGATTACATTAAACATAACTGTAGGTGGTTATGGCCTGCATGAAGAAATGGCCCTAGGTGATATTAGTCTGATTACACAGATTAAACTCTTATTGTTCCTATGAGACAATTTAAACAAAATTATTATCTTCTCAAACAATATGATGTATAGTTGTGTTATTTTATTAGCATTATAGTCCAGTACCTATTTAAAAATACCAAATTCCTCAAAGAGTGCAGCAACTGGGAAAGTGACAGGTTATTATTCAAAATACCTTTATTTGAGAAGCATAACTGTTTTTTTTTCTTATCTTTTTTATTTATAATGTTCTATAATTGATCATATTTATTTACAAAACTTTTTTACATCTGTTTGCCTGTTAGAGTCTATATTAAACCACTTGTAGTTCATTGTAAGTTCTCTGTACTAAAACCTTTCATGTCTCAAGAGGTCTTTAATATAAAACATTTGCAGATATTATATATGCAAGAAAAAGCTGGATGTGATTCAAGGATGAAAAGATAAAGGTATAAATGTATAATGTATAAATATACAAAAGATAAAATAATGATGGATAGTGCCTCTGACACATAGCCCACTGGTATGCCAACTGTTGTTTTGAAGCCTGGAGTTTTGCTTCGAACTGCTGGCTTCTTCATTTGGAAGTAAATTCAAATTAAGCAGATCTACAACAAACTTGAAACTGATGGTAGAAAAGGTTATAAAGGAGGAACTATTCCCACTGCAGTGACATTATGTTCAGAAAGAGCGCCTTGTTTTTAAGCTGGTAACAGGAAACACATACTCATGCTAAGGCATTAAAAGCTAATACAGGAAACACTTTTCACATTTGTATTGCATGTAATTGCTGGCATGGGGATGCATTCTTGTGTATATTTCTTTTCCTGAGACAAACCCAAGCATGAATATATGATTGGTAATGATGCTTAATTAATTTCCTTCATCTATTTAATTACTTACATGTATATTAGTTTGATCTGCATAGCTTTCAATTATCTTTGGATGTGTGCTTCATTAATTTAATGTTACAGCAAAATTTAATCATAATTTATAATAGACTTAATGAAGTGTCTCCATTTCATTTGGAGTCAAATGATTTGACATGTTTATTTGTTACAGGGAAAGCAAGATCGCTTTTTGTTGTGACCCCTAGACAATAAATTTCTATACAGGATAGCTAATTAAAGAAAGATTTCATAGTTTCATAGTTTGAACTTCCTGACAGAACTGTCAATAAACGAAAAGCTTTCTAAAACTCTTATCTCCATTTTACTTGGCATTTCATATCCTCTTTCAGTCAAGCTCTAATTAAAAACTAAAAAAATAATTGCCTTTTTATTGTTAATTAAGCAGCTTCTTGGGGCTCAGAAACTAATTCATTTTGAACAAATATTGATTTATTTAAAAGAATTTATACTAAACATATAATATGAAATGCATTTTTATGTTAAAAGTTTAATTAATGGCTATTGTAAGGAGGCATACTTGTACCTGTAAGAAATTGTCACTTTCATTTATGTCATTGCTTGGCTTAATTACTTTAGATGGTTGATATTTTGACTGATTAAATTACCCTACATGCCATATTTAACTATGTGAATGGTTGATATGAAAAACAATTGTTTTAATCCTTACCATGTTCTTGTTTTTTCATGTATTTTTGATAAGAGACTTGAATCCTAATTCCTTAAATCTTGAATAATAATAAAAAAAACTTACAGAATTATTGGGGGCAACCACTGGTCCTCGATGTTATGGGAGTAGCCACTGGTAACCAAAGAATTTAACCTGTACTGTACATTTACTGTTTAACCCTACTGCCACCTTTTCCTCCCTTCACTCTACTCTGTTGCTTCTCATCATGTTGTTAGTCTGCAGGCTCTCTCACTTGCTCACTGCCTCATTCACAATCGTAGCTAAGCGACTACACAAGGCTGGCTGGGCTGGGGGATGGACAGGAGTCTGGTACGATCAGCGCTGTTGGTAATGTCACACCTCCCCTTCTGTAACCAGGTCTGTTGTGAATGCACATATACACTGTCAGTGATGTTCGATTAGTACATTTTGTAAGAGCAACAGCACTAAATTAATACCAAATTTAAAAAAAAAAAAGTCATTGCAACTCTTCAGTAAAAAGTAAAAGTCCATACATCCATCCATCCATTTTCTGCCGCTTATCCGGAGTCAGGTAGTGGGGGCAGCTGCCTAAGCAGGAAAACCCAGACTTCCCTCTCCCTGGCCACATTCACCAGCTCATCCGGAGGGATCCCGAGGCATTCCCAGGCTAGCTGAGAGATGTAGTCCATCCAGCGTGTCCTTGGTCTTCCTAGGGGCCTCTTTCCGGTGGGGCGTGCCCGGAACACTTCACCAGGGAGGCGTTCAGGAGGCATCCTAACTAGATCCCAGAGCTACGTCATAATTATAAAATCTAATCATTACTGCTCATGGTGTAGAAAAGTGGATTCTCAAACTGGTGGTTTCAAACACCAATGTATTTTATTTTGGGGGTCGTGGCTCAAAAAGTTTGAGAACAGCTACTGGTGGTAAAAAAATTTTTAGGACGTAACTCACTCAATCGTTTTTAACGAAGTACCCTCTGGCCAGGGCAAAACATTTTTATTGAAAAAGCACCACTGCAAACATGATTTAGGATACACCAAAATAAAAATATTGACTATATAATGTGTTTTTTTCATTCTACAATACTATAGTACCACCATCTCAGGACCATTCATCAGGACATCTATGGACAACATCTATAGGATTGTAAAAGGTATAATCTGAAGGTGCAGGATACTCTAGCATCAGCCTGTCAGTGTTGAGGTGCCTGGAAGCCTTGAAAGACTGCCTTGAGTCTTCAAGTAAAGAGCTGCAGAAGCTAGTGAGTAGAATGCCTGACTTTTATCTGACCTTTGATAGTAAGGTTGCCCAGGGAGCTGGAAAGAAGAAAAAAGAGGCAGTGATGACTTCAAAGGCCTGTTTTGCTGAGCTGCCACTGCATCCCCTGTTGACATTGTCCTAAAGGAAAGGCCAAACATGCACTGATCCAATAAAGTTGGCCACAGCTCTCCAGAGAGCCTTGCAGGAAGGATTAAAAGGAGTAAAAATGACAATCCAACTGGCCACTCTTTGCCCAGCTGCTGAGCTGACCCACTACTGACACCCCAGCTTCATCCATGCTTAGATGATCAGGGCCAACCTGATTGCCTTAAGTGTGATGGTGATTTTGACAGGATTACCTTCTGCTTCAACAAAGCCTGCCCCGTTTAATCCAAGAGATTTGCTACTTTAGTGCAAGAGGATCAACAACCAGGTGTGGAGACTGGGGCTGGAAGATAGCTCTGTCTCTGTCTCTGTCTAGAAGTGTTACAGTGAAATGTGTTTGAAAGTTATGAACCAGGCAGGAAAGCTCCCCACAAAGTAGCTCTACTGTCAAGAATTCTGTCATCCTAACGTGTGCTTTGTTAAATGTTTGAGAGACAAAGAAATTAACAAAACAACTAAAAGATTGCGCATTATAAAGTTTAAAGCCACCACAGGCAAAATTATAGGCGTACGTGCAATCTTTTTGTTATAATTACATGCACAGTGTCAGGCATTACATTGTAAATGTTGCTAAATGGCATATACAGTGGTAGAACACAACAGTAAAACCACTCATTTAATATTACATTTTTCCTCTTTGGTGCCCTCAAAACACTTCTGAACTGGTGTCCTCTGGTGTCTGGCACTGGGATATTGGAAGCAGATCCTTATAAATCAATGCCTCTGTGATTTGGGCATGTGTTGGCGCATATGGTGGATGCTCAATCAGATCGGGATCAAGGGAGTTTTGAGGTCAGGTTAGCTCCTGAGCTCAAGCTGTTCTTGAGCAGTTTTTTGCAGTGCGGTGGAGCTCATTGTCCTGCTGCCATCAGGGAGGGCTATAGCAGGAGGGTGGGGGGTGCTTGGGTCTACAGCAATGCTTGTGTGTGGTACATGTCAAAGTAACTTTCACATAAATGGAGGGTTTTACTGATGAAGCACTGCACTGTAACATGATGAATGTCGTTAACTTCTTAGAAAAGAGGTTACTAAGAAGCAGGCTGCGGTCAAGATCCAGACACAGAACCTATCCCATATGGATCCGGACTTAAAATATAAAATCTGACGGGGTGCTTGACTCCGGAAGTTTTTACCTAACTGTGACGGAGCAATGTCACTGGAAAGTGTGGGGGCAGTGCTGAGCAGAATAGCTACATGCGACCAACGAAAGAGACAAACCAGAAAAGAAGAAGAGAATCCGGAAGAGAACAAAAAACCAGAAGAATGAAGATAAGCACAACATCTGTAGAAAGTGTGTCTTTTTAAGAAAGAATATATGCTGTGTTTAGGGCGTGTTGGGTGGTTGGAAACAACTTACAAGCAGTGCAGTGGTGTCTGAAACTGACATCGGACCTAGGGAGTGAACTTTGAACCCAGCACTGCCCACTAGTGGAAGAACTGATTTAACAGCCATGGCAACACAAAGATGCATGGAAGTATAATGAAGGTGACGTATGACAATGTTTGAAATGGACAGCGCTATTTACGTTCATAAGGGAGCATAAATGGGCTTATAGAGATTAACAGTGTGGTTGATCAGTGTCTATTATTTCAAGGCTGAAAGTTAAAGCTGCATATTCATGCAATTACTGAGATTTTCAAATTATTCAAGCTTAAGTTTCCTGCTGGATAATCTCACAATATATATATATATTGTTTTCTGGGCTGCAGTAAGAAACACAGAAGTCTCTCTTAGTTTCAAGCACATGACCAGCTTGTTGGAATGTTATGGCCAACAACAAAAAGAGAAGAAATATGAGCATCAAACTGTCCAAAAGATGAGGACATCTCTCCTGGCACTTACTGAGAGTGATGTGACTCGGCATGTAACACTGCATTGCCTTGCAAACTGTCAGGGTGCAGAAAAATGTGAAATAGATGTGGCTTAAGATGACTTTATAGGTCAGGAATGCAGATTCAAACAGTCAGGGCAGCCTTAGGTGCAAGTCTAACCCTATATTCTTTTTAAATAAGGGGCAGGAAGTGACAGAGAGAGGGACATGAATGTCAAAAGTCTGCTTTTATCGTTAAGGTTTGATTAAGTTAGCCTATTCATCATGCTGCTTTATCATTTTTTTCCTCCTACCTGCCTATTATACATTTTTATTGACTGACCCGAGTCATGGCCAAACTTACGGCTCCACCCATAAAGTTTGTTGGTTACTTTCAATCTGCATGAGAAGCTTTGTCACTAATGGGGCCGGAGTTGGTAAGAGTATGTAATTTATTTGCAGTATACAATTGGTTTGGTTAATTGGTACTTAACAGGAAATTTTGTTTGTGGTAGGGCAGGGGTTGTGTACACGGTCGTGTCCGTGTGTTGTATACATATTCGCACTTTCTCACCACCTCAACCAGCTGTTCATGAATACTATCAGTCCAATGTTGAACCTTTTGCAAAAGCAGAAATGACAACTTTTCTGATTCTTGCTTTTTCACATTAACTACACCCATTTTAAATTTTTGATCAATCACGCAACTGTTGTCAACCCCACCCCACCCCCAACCCCCACCCCAAATAAATAAAAGAAAAACTCACAATGGTCACAGAAATGACTTGAATCTGACAAAAGTACTAATAAATAAAAATTCTATTAAATATAACCAATGAAAGTCAGACATTGCTTTTCAACCATGCCTCAACAGAATTATTTTTAAAAAATAACTGTAATTTTATTTCTTTCATGGGTTTTATTTGATATGTTTCTTGGACTCTTTTATTATTTTTATTGCTATTTTAACTTGTGTTTTTTTTTTGCCATTTTTTAACCTCCTCCTGTTAAGTAAACCATAACCAAAATTATATTAAATTGCCAAGTGTTTGCTATACGCTTTAGGCAGACAAATAATACTTAAACAGCCTACTGGCACTGCCAAAATTTAAAGTAATACACATACCATCCAGGTCTAGTTGTGCCAGACATTGCTCTGCTCTTGGTATTCCTGTCGGAGCATTTAAAATTATATCCACCTTTCAACAGAAAGTACTTTTACAGTATCCACATCCAACACAAAACTACTTGAATTCTTGCATAGCACACAACAAACATACTCAGTTCATAATACTTCTGTGTTTGAAAATATATAACCGGAGCTGATTGTAAACCACTTTGTCCTTAGCCTCCTGCAACAATATAGATTTTTCCGCCTCACTTATCTTCCAAACCAAGGCAACAGTGGCTCAGTAGTGCAATGTGTCTAGAAAATCTAAACATGACCAAGAAGATGTCGAGTAATCCGGGGTTAACGTACGCGGTCAGATGGAAATCCTGCTCAGATTGCAAAGCAGCATGGGTGTCCATCCACCTCCTACGTTGCCTGTCTGTAGAATCAGACAAGCTGCCAGACACTGTAAGAGAACCAGTATATCAAGTCCATTTTAACAACATGGTGGAGTCTGATTATAGCTGACAGCTGGGTACAGGTAAGCACATAATGTCCGGCACAGCTGTGGTTTCAACCCTGTCCTTTCTTTTTTGTCATTGTCATTGTTTGGGAAAAATATGTGAAAGACTGTGGTCTCCTCAGGTGCACAGCATCTACACCCAGCGGGAGGGATGAAAGAATTTTTTAAACCCCTAACATATCATAAAGTGAGAAGAACACATAGTGACACTAAATTTTAATTAAGGGAATGACTCTTCAGTCTTAAGCCACACCTCTGTTAAACATCAGGATGCTCCAGCTGTACAACTCAGTCACAGGAAAAAGATGCAAATGAGAGCAGTGGGACAGCAAACCATCTTGCATCAGGCGATTTAAGTGTCCTCAACACTGCAGTTTACCTGGGCTCCTTGAGATCGTTCATTTCGCTAATTACCACTTGTATATCTGTGATAATTATGTTCATGAATTGTACACCAGATACATACACCTCAATTCAGAACATCCAAACATTTCCCTGGTAAGCAATTACTGTTGTACATTTTTAGATTATGTCCTTTCAGCCCAGTCCCAGCTTACATTCAGAAACAGGCACAAAACCAAAAGAAATTTAAATTGAGGGTGAAAAAAATTGTGCATTTCTTTTAAAACACCCAGCACCACTTTCAAAAGTTTTTCATGGGGGAGGTCCTTGTAATCCTGCTCTATGTTTTTATTTTGCAAGCAAGGTGAAACTCATCGGTTAAAGTCTAAAAAAAACAAAAAAGACTAGACTCCTTACATATTGTGTCATTGTGATCTATTTTAAAAAAGGTACACCAGGTTTAAACCTATAACCAGTTAATTTTGGACCTGAACTTAACCATTTGGTTTAACCTAAACAGACACTAAGTGACAATGAAACAAAAAAATGTTTAAATGGGGTCAATACTGGAACACACTCATTTCTTGCAGATGGCAGTAACTACCACCGCACCCACCCGCCTCATAATGTGACATTTTAATTAAGTTGTTTTCTAACATGAAGCGAAAATAAATGAGGAAATTGTGTCCAAAGATGCTAATCATTACATTACTGTTATGGTTTGGTACTGGAGGCACGACCCAAAAACAGAGACACAAGACCAGATGATAGGAAATAATTCACAAGGTGCTCAGAACCAAGGAAGTTACTGGGGGCTGTGGGTGAGTCACTCAGGAAGGTGGCGGTTATTGCTGGAGAAGGTAACTGGTGTGTCCACAGGTAAGTGTACAGTGAAAGAGAGATCCTTAATGAAAGAACAGAGTGTACCTGATCGTTGAGGGTTTTCCTGATGACCATGAAACGGTGATGGAGCAGTGGCAAGAAGATGGGTCAGCAACTCAGGACTGACCGATGGCTGAAGATTCATTTCAAAGGAAGTGATATACTGGGCTTAGAAATTTTGGTCATACAATAGCGCATGAAAGCAGGCGAACTGGTGCTGACTGGAGAGCAGACCCACACTTAAAAGGAGGAGGCCATCAGATCAGTCACAGGTTAGGTGCATGTGCCATCAGTAAGTACCGGGAAAGCCACACCCAAAAGAAGACCGGGGTAACAGATGAACAAAAATACTAAAAAAAAAAAAAACACAGTGATTACATATAGTGAAGGTTTGATAAACTGTATTTGTCTGTGCTGTCTTATATAGAGTTTGCATGTACTGTATCTCATTTAAAAAGTAATAATACATCAATTTAGTGGATGAAAAATTAATTTCACTGATAAAATTATTATCAATTATTATTATTTTCAATTAAACAAGGAAGTAAAAAAAACATATATTAAATAGTCAAATTACTCATGGGCAGATCAGTCACCTCAGAGCTGCATTGTTTTTGTTTCTTGAAACACAATTAACAGGTTTATTACTTTGCTCACAGATAAAAGCTAAAATCTAAAAAGAATTAACTCTGACAAATTTACCTCCACAAATAGCTTTTCAAAGGTAACAGGAATATATGTCTGGCTTTGTGCTTAACAAATCTCATGGCTATTTTCAATGAGAGGGTATCAAAGCCAGAAAGAAGACAAACCTGAAGGGAATGTGAGCTGCCACAGCCTGACCTTTCTTTTGGGAATTTCTTAGGTGGCTGTAACTTGCCGGCAGCATACACCTACATCCACTGGAGCACAGTCGTAGAGAACACTGGCGAGTGCTTGATGTTTCGAATGACTGGAGAGAACAAGAGCAACACAGAGTCGGCTGTGCCAATACATTCATCATACTCCGCTGCCCCCCTACGGACCAGGTTCGCTGTTTACAACCTCCCACAGAAGCTGTGGAGTGCACTGATGTGGATTTGATGCAGAACTGCAGCCACTGTAACACGGTGAGCAAATAATCTTAAATGTCTCATGCCGTATCTGGTGTCACTATTTTTGGTTTTGCCTCTGCACAAAGCTTTTTTTGGGGGAGAAAAAAAAATGTAAATAAGGGGTTTAATTAATTAGCAAACACCCCCCCATATTTTATGATGTATTCTTATACACCTGCCCACCCCTCTTCTCCTCCCATAGCATATATCCTAGCAGTAATACAACTAGTTAATGAATATCTATTTTAGTCATACTTCTATCGCCCCCATTACAGCGGTATTATTTCAAACTGCTCCACTTGCTTATATGGGGCGTAAAAAAAGGAAGTCTAAGTCAATTTTCTATGGAAACGGTGCCTGAAGAACATGTCTCTGCTAGATAAGTTAATTACCTCCTAACCTACGGCTACAGACCAGCTTCCTCAGCTTTTTCCCGCCCTATACAGAAAGAATGAAAACAACACTCCTACACCATCA
The DNA here is from genome assembly GCA_036919975.1 of Melanotaenia parkinsoni. Classification (NCBI taxonomy): domain Eukaryota; kingdom Metazoa; phylum Chordata; class Actinopteri; order Atheriniformes; family Melanotaeniidae; genus Melanotaenia; species Melanotaenia parkinsoni. The sequence continues at coordinate 14,837,310 of JBAFTA010000006.1, read as the reverse complement.
AGATGTATTTCATGCTAAAGGTAATTATTTCTGGATTATGTAACATGCACCTTTTATACTAATCACAGAGTAATCAAATAAGTATGGCTCACTTTTGAAATGTACATCACATACATTTATTTAGCTTTTAAAGATAAATCTTGTTTATTTTAATTTGTGCACAAACCATAAATGCAGTCGTTGTGCCTCTGTGGGTTGGGGACTTTGCATTTGATCCATTGAAACAACGCCTCACATTACACATATTTTATTGTAGCTAGCAGTGCAAGCCTTGTGAAGCTTCTAAATAAGATTTGTACTTGAGGAATTTCAAACGTGACATAAAGTAAATACACAATCTGGCTGTTTTATCAATATACCACCTGATCACAGCATTTAATGTGTTATTATTATATATAAGCATATTATTTTTTACCTTCAGGGATTAATGAAACATTTTTCATTTAATGTTAAATTCATATACTGGTGTTTGTGGTGCTGTGTACTGTTTTACTTTTTACTTTTAAAAAGCTGAATGCAGTGGCAAAGTACTCAGTGGACTGTTATGAGATGAAGTAATTTCTTTCTGACTACATATTGAACCGGAGAAAATACATGACGAGTTAAATCGGGTGGAAGAAGAGACACAAGGGACGTAGCCAGACAGACATAACAAAACAAAGAAGGAAAAAAATATATATACTGTACCACTGGAAACTGATGTGGTCACCAATCCCTAGCGCCAGTTCAGAAAAGCCCGTTTAATATCTCTATTCCCAGGTTAGTGCTGAAGACTTATATCTGTAAGCAACATAGCTCAGATTGCAGACGTAAAGTCTACAAATTGACACTTTAATATAGTTTTTTTTTTTACTTTTTACTTGCTGTAATACTTTAAATAATGTTGACATCAAGGTCTGCAGTTTTTTGTGTGAACTAATGGAACTAATGTGAAATCTAAAGCAATAAAATTTGTTGTATTTAACCATTTGCTCCAAGCATGAAATTAAAACTGACTGCTTCTTGTTTTCACTGCAGCTTCCTGTCTGCATACCTGTCATAAGGCCTTAAAGAGTGGATACATTTTAGCTAAACAAGGTGGTTTTGTTCTCATGAGGCACACATTTTCTCCAGAATTTATTCAGTGTGAATGCACCTTTGACAATGTGCGAGTCACTGTCATTGAAAACAAATTACACTGTTGATACCCAGAAAGCTGAGTGAACTTAGTGAGAGTACCGTAAAGGTACAGAGTCTTACAATCTGAAGAGAACCATTATCTTATTTATTCATTGTAAGTAAATAAGTAAACAAGAAATGATCTATTTCTGGGCTCAATCTCAAACCGCCCTTTACACACTATCCCAATGGGAAGAGTGGGAGTCATTGCCCAAGGGGCAAGCAATGCCACCCAGAACAGCCTTTCTTAAACTGGGGGAGGTTCCAAGATCATTTCAGGGGGTTCTCCAAAGATGCTGATTTTGGTGCCTTGTTACAGCGGAAAACTGAATTTACATAAACCCACTTTATCCTCCCTTATTTATGTAGATTCTTATAGTTTTCAAGCCTTACGTTTAGAGGATGACCACAGTAAGACTCTTTTCATATATCAGACAATTAACCACTTGGTCATTGCATCTGACATCCACATTGGTCCACACTGTTTACTAGCGCTCGTAATAGACTAAATCTTTGCATGCCCACCACCAGAAAATAAGAAGAATCACTCCATACATAATGGCTGATTGTAACAACAGCAGGATGGAGGAATCCAAAAAAAAAACCATCAGACCTCTAGACGGAAGTTTGAGTATTACAGAGACGGATCAATCAATGCCATTTGTGGAGAACAGGTTTTTGTTTCACTAAAGCATGTCTATCTCAAAGTCAAGCTATTGAGGCTGCAATTTGAGGTTCAACACCTAGCTATCTGCAGATTGCAAGCTAGTCTGGAGTTCGGGGTCTCGAACACCAATGCAATTTATTTTGGGGGTTGTGGCTCAAAGGTTGAGAATCACTGATATAGGAAATCTTAGAAGATGGTCATGTCACCACATATTTTTAAAGAGGTACCCATTTCACTCATCTTCTGAAGAAGGGAGACACATGGCTTGAGAGGTAAACACAAGCAACATTTTTATGATCAAGGTTTTTTGATTGCTGTGTTTGAACAGTTATAGACAACTTTGAAAACAGTTCACACATGTTTTAGTGCTTTAGTAAGCTACACCATAAGTCTATCCAGTTAGCATGATGCTAGCTCAAAACAGCCAGAGGGTGCTTTTCTTTTTTTTTTTTTTTTTTTTCCCAAATTGGTGGGCTTGGGGTGATTTGTGCCAAAGGCCTTGTGATTATTTACTAGATATTACTTTATTGTTTTTAATTGTTAGTGTACATCGTATTCTTACATTTGATCGCTAAAACTATGTGACTATCTTAATTTTATACAAAAATCCATCGTGTCATACAAGTACAAATGGAAAACAAACGGGTTTCAGCTTCTCTTGAGGAGTTGGAAAGACAGGGGAAGACCAAACGTCAGGTTGGAAAGGAGATGAAGATCTGCAGGATGACCATAAAAAGATATATGGATAAAAAAAAAGTGACAAAGCCAGGCTATGAAAGAACAGCAGTCACCAAATGAGTCTTCAATTAGAACATTAGAAGATTTAGCTGACCATATTAATACACTAGTAATGTTTCATGGCATAGGTGAGCTGGCTTTTGAGTTCACACAAAGAATTAACATTGACATCCCTACCAGCTAGACCAGAGACTGCTCCACCGGTCACTCAGTCCTGCTCATTGTGGGCAACCATGCATCTCACATCTTACTCAAGTCAGTGACAATTGCTACCACTTCACGCTGCTTGCAACCATTAGACAAAACCGTCTACGGACCACTCAAAATGTACTATAACCAAGTGATGGATGGGCCGATGCAATCACATCCAAGCCAATTCATATCGATCTACGAGGTCTCGGAAATTGTGAAGCAAGCATTCCTCTCTTTAACGTCAGAAACAAGCATAACCTCTGGTTTCAGAGCAACGGGCATCTACCCTTTCAACAGGGACTTCTTCCTGGAAACAATACCATCAATGGTGACAGACAGGGCTAATCCAGAAGAACCCAGTGCAACTGCTGACCTGCCTGGAGAAGAGCCCTCCACAAGTTTATGAGCCAGCACATGTCACAGTGTCACGTGACAGCAACATGGAGGAAACAGCCATAAAACATGAATTCTGCATGTGTCCTGCAGGTTTGTCATACTGACAGAAAATCACAAAATCTTTAGAAAGATAAAATGAAATAGTAAATCTTGCTCTATGCTGATGTTTAAATTGTTATAAGCACAGTTCGCAGCATTCATTCATTTCTTTAGAAATGACTTGTGGCTTTGAATTCATAAGGTTGATTCTGGTTCAGATTTTATTTAATTTTTTTATTAAGCAAATGAAAATACAAACTCTCAAAGAGAATAATAATAATGAAAATTAAATACAGTGTAAAAGTGCAAAAATATAACATTATGGAATTCTTGAATCAAAAACACAAAGCAAAAAAACTCCATATTGGCGCAAAAGATACATTTTATTAGACCTTTAAATCTAATATGAAAAGAAACAGCAAAATACTAAAACAAAGTAAGTTATCATTTAGAATAGCAGAAGACGGGAAGGTTGAAAGACTTGTTGAATCTAAGTATAATGTAGCTCTTGTCATTGTAAAGGTTGCTGAGTTTATGATGTTTCAGGGACAGTGGAAAAAAAACAAGGAGCTGGTGCAGCTCCACAATTTATAAAATGGTAGTTTCACTAAAAAAAGAAATTTGGGGCGTCATTGTGTTGCCATGGGAACAAGTGCTTTCCTTTTTCCATGGAGGGATGAGGGTGTCCCATTCCTACCTATCTTATAAATGCCCTTCCCATCCAATTAAAGTGTCCTCCACAGCTGCAAGTGTGTCTTCATTGGGAGTGCCGACTCAGTAGTGAAGGGGTAGGCTTTTATTTTGTTTCTTTTTGCTCCCTCTATGTTTCTGAGACTTCCTGCTGGGCGTGGTGGCGCTGTTTGAGGATTCAACTCATCTAATTAAGCACCAGTCTGCAGCTTCAACATTAGCAGATTATTGCCTTCCCTGTGGGGTAAAACTGTGGCTTTAAAAAGGGAGTCTAACACATTTTGTGACAGTATGGTGACGCTTGTCCACCAATGCAAAAATACTAGAACAGGAGAATTTTATAATTGACAAAAAAATGACTTTGTTGGCACAACTGAATGCAGCGTGGCTAGCATGTGGTGCCTATCAGCTAGCAAAAAGATGGACAGGAGATTGGCCAATACTGTGGTGGCAGCAACATAACGCAACTGATCCAATATGGAAGATAAAATCTCTGAGGTTATATAAGAATAAGTATGTATAGGAAATATCACATATATATATATATATATGTAAGCACTGGGTAAGAGTGGCAGTGTATCTGATATTTTTTAAATCACAAAGATGTGATCATGACTTTAATATTTCTTTTAAAAGGATAACCTCTGTGGTGTGGCACCTTTCCCCTTACTATCAGCTTGTTTCCTCAAAGAATTCAGCAGAGTGAATAGCTTCTACACAGGCCCCAAAAGTAGGCTGTCTGCACTTTTTTTTTTTGCAATAATGTGCAGATGTTGCTGCTGAGGAGTTCCCAATTCAGTGATGATTTGTTTACAGATGCAGCGTGAGCTTGAGCAGCACATAATCCTGCACGTCAGCACTGTTTTGCTTGAAGCCGTCTCAAACGCTGTCAGTGTTACGCTCTCCGGCTGCTCTGTAAATACACTAAAAGCCCCTTGGCACATGCCTTTTTCACACAAACTCACTGCATGTGTTGCCCACAGAGGGTAAAGTCAGCAAGAAGGCTCAGCGTAACCTGTGTATAAGGCGTGTTTTTTACTGGATTATCTGCACCCTACCTCACCACTGAAAAGCTTAAGTTCATTGGGAAAAAAAAAAACTCCTCCTTTTCTTCATATCTTGCCGGCTTAATGACTAATAAAACCTCTTGTTGGTGCACAAAGTCAAAGGAGCAGCAAACGCAAGCAAAACAAACAAGTCTATTAAAACCACTAAATGCAACCTTATAAGTCACAAGTGCAGAAGCTTGAAGAACACAAAGGGCACATGTCTGTTGTTCACTTAAGTCCAAATAAGGCTTTCTATTGAGGTCTTCCTGGAATGAGCCGTCTGTGAAAGAGCCTCAGCCTGTTCAGCGTATCATTACCCCCCTCTGCTGGTGCACATGGGAAACAAACCCTGTGAGTTTCACAGGGGAAGTGTATTTAAAACATCTTTACCACCTCATTGTTATGACCCAACACATTCTGCCTTGGTGTTAAACAAGGAGAAACAGTATAACACATGCTGTAGATTTTATTAGTCGAGCAGAGTGCTGTGACTCATTTCCAAGTCAGCGGCTGAAGGAGTTGCTTCAGTATGCAATATGCTCTTCTCACAGGATGACTAGCTCTCTCTCCCATCGCTCGCCACCTCTCACTCTTTCAGTCGCAGTTGAATTCATTAGCTCTGCTGCCATGTTGCCAATGCGGTGAGGAATGTAAATTAAAGTGACAGAGCAGATATTAGACGTCTCATAATAAAATCAACTGATTTTATCTGGTAGAGTACAACACACACCAAAAAAAAAAAAAAAAAAAAAAAAAAACTCCTCTTTTTCTACTTCCCCCCCTCATACCCCCCTGATCTCTCACTACTGTCTTCCCTCACCTCCTTCCCCCCACCCC
>JBAFTA010000006.1:14766109-14814005 GCA_036919975.1 Melanotaenia parkinsoni | reverse complement strand
GCTAAGGTTAAATGCAAGGTTAGCATGCAAAGGTTGAGCTCAAAGTTAGCATGCTAAGGCTATTTCAAGTTTATTATGCCAATGCTGAACACAAGGTTAGCAAGCTAAGGTTAAATGCAAGGTTAGCATGCAAAGGTTGAGCTCAAAGTTAGCATGCTAAGGCTATTTCAAGTTTATTATTCCAATGCTGAACACAAGGTTAGCATTATGAGGTTAAGCTTAGGAAAGTTAAGCTTAATGGTGCGTTCCTGTTGTCTTGTAATTTCGAGATGTCGAGAGTGGGTGACGTCAATACCAGGTAGTTGCACCAACTCTGAAAAAATAGATGCCTCCAAAATAGCCAAATTGTGAGCATCCACAAATGCTGTAAACCCACTGTAAAAATGTGCACCATGAGAACACCAACCAATCGTTAATAAGGCAAACACACTGACATGATCTTTCACCAACAAGCCAGCCGTAATGATGTAATTATCGATAACAACGCCCTGCCGTTTACACTAGAAACTTGACGGACACTAAATATATTATAAAGAATTTTAAGAAAGACATTAATGGAATATGAAGTGGCACAGCAGCCATCTTTAAATATGGTATGTCAGGGTCCATTGAAACGTTCTTTGATCAGACAAATTATTCCAGCCAAAATTATGAGTTCCATCGACATCTGGAGTGCATGTTAAGATTAAACTCAAGATTAGCATGCTAAGGTTGCTTTAGTCGATATGATTTTTGTGTTAACTTTCTGTAAAAATTTCTAACCCAGACAGTAAAAGGTGTTAATTTAATGTCAATTAAAGGTCAAAATGGTTGATTTCTGCTTTAAATTTTAATCTGCTGATGATCAACACTTTAAAATGGCAACCGTTGAACATATGTCATTGAATCAACATTGTACTATTGTTAAATGTGGATAATTCAAATTAATCAACAATCCACTGTACAGCTGTGCAGACACCTATTTCAACAAAAACAAAGTGAGACCATTTATGAAAGTGTAGGGCTTTAGAAAATGTCAGTTTACTGTCTTAAACTGTCAACAAGTAAGAAAAAAAAAAAAGGAAAAAAGTGGCCTGTGAATACAGACTTTGAGGAAGAAAGGAGAGAAAGCAATTACCTGAACGTAATCTTCCAAATTTTTAAACGCAGGTTTAGTTAATGGTTTCAACACCTAACGTTGGTTTATTACTTTTTTAAAGAGATGGAAAAGAGGTGGAATTTATGCAGATACTGTTTCCCTGCTTCCAAACATCTGACTACTAATGAGTCATTGTGTAGAACTTCTAAAACAAGCTTTTAGATTCATTTGAATCAGGTATGTTGGAGCATCTCAAACATACAGCAGTGGTGGGGAACTCTGGTCCTCGTCCTGCAGGTTTCCTGTGTTTTCGTGCTCCAGTACACTAGATTCAAATTAATGAGTCACTGATGGGCTGTTTGATCCAATTTATTCAAATCAGGTGTTTTAGAGCAAGGAAACATAAAAAACTTACAGGGCTGCAGCCCTTTAGGAGCAGGGTATCCCACCACTTAGCTACAGGATAATAGTTTGAAATTCCTGGGTCAGAGAAGGTAGAAATATTGAACTGAATTGCTGCTATGGTTGAGGTCAGATCACTAATGATTAGACAAATATTGCATTATTGATCATTGCTATCCCTGATAACGGCGTTGTCCTTAGGGTCTGGAGGCCATTGTGTAGGGGAGCATAAGCTCTGGATCAGCTTTCTCTCCCATAACTGTCTAAGGTTGTCCGAGAGTGCTATAGCATTTGACAAAAGAACAGTGAACAACCACTTATATGAACTAAAAACTACTAAACACCAATCACAATAAGCGCTTTTTAATTTGGTTTCGGTCTCAGACATCTGTAGAGTTAACATTCATGGGTGATGTTAAAAATGTTGACGCACTTAAATTTTAGGGAAGATCTCATAGCTGTAATAATTCCCAATACTCTAGCAGCATGACATCCATCTTACATCCTGTTATAATGTAGAATTTTAAAGTCCCTTTCATACTGTTGAATCCATTTCATTTGAAGCTGGCGTGTTAAAGGGGGCTAAACAAAGAAATATCCATGATTGCCATTTCAAACTGTATCAGTGACCTAATATGGTGATAAGCAATGAGGATAGATAAAAATGTTTAGTACATATTTGGATTTTTAAAAAAGATACATGACTTAAATGTTTGATTAAAAACTTTTGGTTCTGTATCTTTTTGGTAGCTGCTGTTTGATTAGGTTTTGGAATAAAAAACAACTTGTTTAGGAAAACATTTTGTCTGCGTCTCGAGATATGAATTGTAAATTGTAACTGTAAATACATAATAAGCAGTGTTTAAAGTATTCTGGCATGCAGAGTTTTTGCAGTGGAAAAAAAAAAAAAAGCTGCAGACTTGACCGATGCTTTGAACTCCAACACTGAGCGTAGATGAAGAAATGTTCAGAGATGTGAGCCTGATATTTGTGGTATAAACAAAGAGGAGCTCCATTGGTTTATTGGGGGCTTTGACCACATTAGACCAGGTCCAGCTGAATAACTTTAAAACCCTCTGATTGTTAGCACTGTTGCCACATGGCAACAATGGTTCCTGGTTTGAACATCTGCTGTTGTCTTCCTGTGTAGAGTTTGCATGACTTTAGACTTTATTGTCATTACACAGACATTTGCAACAAAATGAAGGTGCTTAGACCAGTACAGTGTACAAGATATAAAACAAAACAATTTAGATACATAAAGAGAATATTAAATCTAAAATAAAGCAGATTTACTGAGCTTATTTCACTGCTATGGTATTGAATATTGAACTGTAATGATAAAACAGCATGTTCTTCTTATGCATGCTTGGGACTTTTACCAGGTATTCCTGCTTCATCCTACAGTCTGAAAAGATGTTAGATTAACTGGTGATTCTAAATTGACCCATGTTGTTTGTCTTATTTGTCTCTGTGATGCACTGGCGACCTGTCCAGGGAGTATCTTGCCTCTTGTTTGATGGCAGTTGGAGAGGCTGAAGCTCCCATGTGACCATAAATATGATTAGAAGGTATAGAAAATGGATGGATCTGACAAAAAAAAATAATGTTTTACTAGAACACATTTATTTCTCCTCTTTTTTTCCAGTTAATGACTGCCTTAAAAAAAAGTCTACATGGTTACAAAAAACACACACACATTGGAGGTGATCCAAAGGAAGAGAAAAAAAAATCAGTCTAAAAGATTTGATGACTAATAGCAGCATGACAACAACAGCAGAGGTTGTCGTTAAAAGGCATCAATGCAAGATGAAGACCCGGTTATTTCACTGCATTTGGAGCAGGAAGCAGAAATGTGCCATGCAGCACCTCTTTACGTCCAGCCTGGGGCCAGAGGCTGCACATTTTGACCTCATGACTTTGACAGACCATGGTGGAAATAAAGCCACAGGCCAAAGCCAAACTGAGACATGTATAGTATAATCGAAACGCACACATTATTTTTGCTTGCACATGAAAGAAATCCACACAGACGCAGATCCATTAATCTGTCGAAGTGAAGATGCGCTGTAAAATGTGCCTCAGGTATTGATTGCAATAATGTAGCTCAAGGTGCAGAGGGATATGAGAGCAGTAAACAGAAGAGGAAAAATAAGGGAATTGGATGTAGAGGTGGAAAGCAGAATTTAAATATGGCATTAAGCAAGCAGAGTGCATCTGTCTGTTTTAATTTGCTTACCTAATTATCTGATTACTGCCTGTTCATGTGGATTCATTCCCTACTCTAAATATAGGCCCAGATTATTCTAAAGCAGTGCTATCAAATTCTTTGTTTACTGATGAAAAGCCTGCTTCTCAATTAAAAAAAAACATGTATGTATAGAAAAATAAATATATATTTATATTCTGAGAAAAAGCATTTGTTGGGCTGTAAGGCTAGAAAACGTTCATCTCTTTCATCTAACTTTCCAGATGTTTCTTCTGCCCTTTAATTCGCTTGCTCTGTTGTCAACAAAACATTAAAAAGTTTTGTCTCATTAATTATTGTTTGCTCTCCGCCTTTGCGTTGATGTGTCTCAAATGCCATGCTTGCAGCCCATAACAGAGGCTGTGTTGAGCATTCATCTGGGTTGATGGGAATCAAACGTGGGAAGGAAGTTAAAAAAAGAAAGAGACAGGGAGAGTGAGGAAGGAGTCAGCATGTGGCAGAAATGGGGAAAAAAAACAACAACAAAAAAAAAAAAAAAATACAGGATAACCCCCACTGGAGGAAGAGGACCTGTATCTGAAGAGATTCAAAAGTGAACAAGTTTGTGTATCTATCACGTGAAGTTAGAGGGAATAGGGGGAATAGGGCAGATTAATCTGTTATGCAAATATATGCAAGAATCTGGATATGATTTCTATATCTGGAAACATAGCACAAATGTTGAGAGATAAAGAAATATTAGATTTCATCATTTTCCTTATCTGTAATACTTATTCTGCAGAGGGTCGGATCCCTACATGAATGGATTTAAAAAGTTGTAAATGGAAAAGGTTTGACATTTGCTTAAATACTTTGTAGTAACCCGTTTTCCATCATTTGGAGAACTGTAGCATTTCCTGGCGTAATTTGGTCCAGCAGTACTGGAAAAGGCAGATTTAATCATGCTAGTGTTAGCAGTACAATTCTGTCATGGATCAACGGTTAACAAAGTTGTGTTGCTCAACAGGTTCCACATAACGTACAGCTAGTGAAGTAGAAAAAAAACTTTATTTTGCTGTCTCTGCGTTATATAAGGTGAGGTTGTATGGGCAGCAGGTCCAGGAGGAAACCCCACACATCCCTCTCCCCATTCTCCAGATCCTCATGGAAAATCATTGGTCTGAAGGGATATATGATCCCTCGAGCATATTCTTGGTTTTCCACAGTGTCTCCTCCCAGTTGGGCTTTCCTGAAAACTCTCAAAAGGAAGGCAAACAGAAGGCATTCTTATCAGATATCCAAACCCTCTCACCTGACTCCTTTAAGTGCAGAGGAGCAACTGTTTTACTGCCACCATTTTCCCAGCCACCTTCCAAAGGAATCCTTTTTTCAGCACCTTTCCTCTTTGTGTATCTTATTCTTCCACTACCTAAATCCTGTGATCACAGGTGAGGGTTGAAACTCTTCGGCTCATCTCCCTCTTCCTTACAACGGACCGATGCAGTTGTCTCATTATTGATGACGGAGTCTCAATCCATCTGTCAGACTGTCCTTACTACCTTCATTCAAAGAGGCTGAGATGCTTCAATTTATCCCTTTTGTGCAAAAATCTTACTTGCAGACATCAAGTTTTTAGTCATCAAGTTTAAGTGTTAGACTTTGTTTCATTATATATATCACTAGTATGGGATCTGGTGTGTAATCAGTAGAGGATGCCATACCTTTATATACATATTTTCCCAGTAACAGCACAGAAGGATTACCAGGAGAATTATTCAACCCTCATGCAAGCACTGGTGTTTTAAGTAACTGGAAAACAAGGACAAGTATTATCTTAGGTTAAAGTTATTTTACTTTTCAACAAGCAAATTGTGTTGGTTTCCAAACCTTTCACAACAGATAAGAAGAAGAGGAATAAGATTATTATGCCCAGGCACAAAACTAAAAATACAGTGAAATAAAACTTGACCTGGCTGACTTAAGCCACCAAATGCAGACCTCTTACTTCTTCCCTGGTTAATCCTCAGAACCCTGAAGGTATATGTATCACTATACTGTGACTGGTAGCATAGGATTTCTGGAGCATTTTACACACTACCTGAAAGATTCTCCAGGAAACCTCTTTGTGCTTTTTGTGTCCCACAAAGTTGCGCATTGAGCTGTGTATGAATAATTATGCATGAAAAGAAACATAAAGGTTTTTTTTTTTTCCTCAACTACAGTTTCTTTGTCAAAACAAAAGACAGATACATCTATTTCTATATGTTTGACCTTTCTGTGAGATGTTTTATTTAAAAAAAAAAAAAAAAATCCTGTAAATACAAAAATTAGCATGTTTTAAATGAGTAATATGTAATATTCTGTGTGATAAAGATTTTGAAACAAAGCAGATGCTTTGAAACTAACAGTTGAAATATGCCTATGAGAGGAATCCTTTGCAAGGATCTCTTAAATCTACCAGGCTCCAGGGATTAATAATAAACACGTTTGAGACACGTGCTTCAACAAACATTAAATGCCAAAGTACCAAACACTGAGATTATATATAATTTCAAGCGTTTGTTATGTGAATGCCTGCCCTTTACCTTGGCCAATAGGCTGTAATAAGTGTATAGAGAAGGGACAAAACAGAAGGATATTAATGATAGTGGCCACTATGGATGCATTTCATGGTATAGCCACCTCTCGGGGGCATCATTGTGGCCATGAAAGGGAAAATCACACAGCTTAGATTATATGTATGTGTCAGATTCATCTAAATGTTTCCCTGTGTGAATCGATTTCCTGTTCCTCCCGCTTGATTGATAAGCTGGACACACTCATCTATTAGTTTTGGTCCTCCGAAGCAACTGCTCAGGATGAAAGGGACAGAATGCTTTTGCATGGAGAGTCTGCAGGTGTGTGTGTCATGTGTGTGCATGCTAGGCGGCAGCTGCCTGTCTGTGATTGTCTAGACAGAATCATGTGCTTGCATACTGAGAGAGGAGGTGAAATGCTGAAAGCTGCCCGTGTTGATAATTTCCGGCAGCACTCGTTTTGTGGCGGCAGAAACCTAAAAGTTAGTTGCAACAGAACTTTTTTAAAAAATTAAAGCGGTTCAGGGATTTAAAGCAAAGATCAGCTTTTTAGCATAAAACACTCAAACATAACAGCATCGAGTTAAGGGGATTATGATTATAAGGCTTGCAAAGTTTTCAATACAATACTATCAACTGTATGCATACCCCACTGTGTCTTCTCTGGGTGTTTTCCACCACATGAGGCAGAACTGATGTCATAAACTGCTCATTATTCACTGTACATAAAACCACAGAAACACTTTGAATGTTTCTGCATGAAAGGTCTGATACAGCTTTGACTTCAGCTTCTCCGTACTCTGCATCTCCTTTCAATCTTTAATGGAATCACCACGAACACCATCCCAAATCAGCCCCCATAATGCCTTGCTGTCTGCATGCCCGTGGGTTACGTCTGTGCCACGCTGTAATGGCTGCCCCTTATCTGACATACAGTTATGCAAATATTAGGTTCCACCAGAATATCTGGTTACAGGAGTTTCCCTTGCTCTCTCCGTTTTCCCTGATTATGCAGCGATAGGCTCGCTTGGCCTGGAATAGACTGCTGGCGTGTAAAAGTGATTAGTCATATCTTGTGTTCGCAGCAATGTAAAACCCATCGTTTGTGCGCATGTCATGCTACTGGACAGCTGGAGACAGATGGAAAATTCTTTCCACACCACTGGTTTGGGTTTTGAATGTAATGTGCTGCGCTGTCTCTTTACTAATAATGTCTTATTGATGCTTAAGAAACTAAGTGCTCAGAATTCTTCTTTTCTAACCAGCTATTTAAATACTCAGTTAGGAATCTGAGATCAGATTTAGGTAGAGTAATAATTAAAGAACTTTTCAAGCTGTTATCCTCAGTGCATCAGTGAATTACACAACCAGTTTCACTTTTCTTACTTTTGCCACCGTGCCATGTTGACTACTGCGAATCCAGAGCAAGACAGAAGCCCACACAGTCAGTAACGCACACTGTGAATTTACATGGCAAAAGAAAGTTAAGAGTTGTTCTCAACCCGTAGCTGAGGAGGCTCTAACTTGCCTGACAGCAGTTTGGTTTTTAAAGCACAGCCATATGTCAAGGAAACTGACTGGTATTAAAAATGTTCCAAAAAATTCAGGAAACTGCAGCCTACAACTTTGTGTGAGAAAAAGTGACAGAAAATTAACATCTTATAAAAACATCATGGTATAATCGGCACATGGCAAAATAAAAGCAAAATAATCAATAACATTGTAGAATTGTGGGTAATGAGCATATTTAGGCTACTAAACAGATTTGTCCTGCTTAATTTTTGTTGTGGCAGTTCTTCATGCTGTTCACCGAGAATGTTTACAAGAACCATTTCATACCCAATTAATTTATAAACTAATTTATAGGTCTATATAGAGTAAAGGTTCATAAAAATGATAAGTGGTTCGTTGAATATATGAACACACATTTCACTCTTATAACACAATTTTGTAATGTTAGCAACTAAAATCCTAAACAAAACTCAAAGTAATGGATCATCGCTGCAGCTCAGGGTTTGCCATGCTGACCACGTATACAGCAAAAAATCATGATGTGCTTTTGACTTCTCTTGTGTCCAACTTTTCCTTCTGCGGTGAGAATGTAACCACCAAAGTCTTTTTAGAGAGTTCTGCAGAACTTAAAACAAACTATTTATGTTGATCATTGCACCAGCTTCTGCAGCTTAGGCATATTTTGTATGTGATGATTGTTGACTTGGTGTTGCAGTACAATTTTCTGCACAAGCAGAATCTTATCTTATCTCATCTTAGTTTTTATAGACAAACTGTTTTGGTAGACAAAGTAATTCAGAAAGATGTTTTCTGCTGCTAAAAGCTCCTCTTTCTTTATTAGCTGGTTAGCTTCTCTGTGTTTTAATGTTAGCCAAGGAGCTACAACAAGGTTTGTGAGGGTAGAATTTAAGGGTCAAGTTCACAGATAGCTTAAAACAGATTTCCTAATTATCCTTAATCCTCATCTTTCCCCATTGCATTATCATGAGTAAACATTTAAGGCAAGGGTTAAGGTTGTAATCTAACATCTAATCTAAGCTTGAGAGAAATATACAAACTAAAACAGTTTGAACAAGGCACAGGCATGAATCAGAGACCAATGAGACATGTTGAAATGTAAATACTGGCAGCCTCTTTACTACATGCTTTAATTGGTCAGATAATGTGTTCAGGTGATTTCATCTGGTCAGGTAAAGGTCTTATATAGCTTGACTTGGTCAGGTAATATTGCCAAGCAGGGATGGTGACAGCACAACTGAAGGATATAGTAGAAGAGTACGTGAGGAGTAAAATAACAACCAACCCCTTGTTCTTCCTCTCTCTCTCACACACATACCAAAAAAAAAGAACACTCTCTGCTCTCTAACACGCACAAATTCCATCTCCCCAAGGGGTAGTGATCTGTGACTACTCAATGTTCTGTGCACATCCGAGATGACAGCATGCACAACATGGCCAGCGCACCAGTCTGGGTTCCACATGATCACCCACTGCAGTACTGTACAGCAAACAAGATACAACTGCAGTGTGCTGACAAGGAAAACAGCCCTGGAATTCCACTGAACCCAAAAGAGTCAAACACAGACCGGGTAAATGCACAGAATGTCCAACACAGCCCGTGATCTGTCTCGGCCTGCAGTAAAATGCCCATTAGTCATTTATCTATTAGTTTATTTCTACACAGATGACATAGTTTTATTCATTAAAATGCTTTGCCCTAACTGTGACCTTGTTAACTATTTACTGACCAACTCAACTGTTTGGTAGAGCACATTAATCATAGATGATGATGATGATTGTCACACCATGACTGTTTCACCCTTTATACCCATAGAAGCCAAAGATTAAATACTATGTGTTGCAGCATGCTTGGGCCATTTTGCCTCCCACAGACATCCTAAATGAGCCTACCATCTCACTCCACATTATTCAAGTTAAAACATCAGTCCACCACCACCTTTCTGACATCACAGCCTTATTATGGCATGGTGGCCATCCAACAACCAACCAGAACTCCATCTATCTGGACCACCCAGTGTAGCACAGCATTCTTGGGTGAATAAAACTATTTATAAACAAGTCTTCATGTTTTTCTTTACGAGCCTTGGTTAAGGATGGCGAAAATACAGATTTATGCACAGCTGCAGCATCGAGAGTATCCTACATGGTATGTTCTTGGGATTCCACCAGCAGCTTTGAACATCTTTTTGCTGCTCATCAGTGGTGTTTAAACAGTCCCTGCTTCAATATGACACAACCTTTTTGCTCTCTGAGTCATACAAATGTTTTAAGAGTAAAATGATTTTGCTTAAGACTTCGTGAAATGTCCAATGTTTTCATGCAGATCCTTCTTTTCCTACAGCATAGAAACTATGACTTGCTGAATAATGTGGAACTTCCTTAGGTACTTTCCCTATGCGTAAATTTATACTCCATTCAGCCTTATGTCTAAAAAGTACTGGTATACGTTGTCTTAGAAATACACAAACATGTCATGAACTGTACTATTTGACTGAACTTGTAAAGCTTCTGTACATGTGCACATTTATACTTCCATAATTTAAAACTTGAGAAAGTTTTCCTTATTATCAGCAGAGGAAGTAGTAGCATGGGAGATTTAATTTAAGAGGAGGTAGTGGATCATGAAGGCATTTCACCATTCCTGAACAAATTTGATATCCGTCTGGAAGGCACAACCCGGAACGTCAGTGTTGTCAGAAAAAGTCAAATGTTGCTTTATTTGCCATTCCAATTCCAATTTCACATCACTGCCCATACTTTTTGATCATATCATTTTTCTGACATTTTCATATATTTTTGGCTCTACCTTCCTTTTGCCACTTACTAGCAAATCCTCACGGCTCTGCTTAAATAGCATATGATGAAATTCAGACCAGCTACCGTTCTAAAATATTTTATATCATAGAAGGCGAAAAAAAAGACCATGGAAAAGATCAGGGTTCTTCTGGATAGTAGCTCCTACAATTCTTTAGCATGCTGTAATCAGGATGAAGCTGAGTGAATTATGAGCTGAATTGAGCTTTGTGTGCAAATATTGCATTCTTTTTTAAGAAAATTTACCTTTTTTTCTTGAATGAAACAGAAGTAAAATCTCCCTTTCAGTGACATTCATTTTTATTATCCATGCATTTGCATGACTTCTTTTCCCCCATTAATGAAGGATCAGCTGCTACACAGCCGTTTTATGGTGTTTTGGCTATGCAGTTTTTGCCAGAGTGCTTTTGCTTAAAAGGCGGTAGTTAATGAATACAAAGCTACCGCTGACCCATGGATTGTCCACACAATGCAAGTTGCTTACCTGGGCAAAATTTCTATTCAGCGGTATAATTACAGACCACAACTGGAAATGAAAAGAAACATACACGCTTGTCTTCTCTTCAAAACATGCTTTTGTTCCTTCCACAGATATACTATATGACCTCCTTCCTTTTCTAATGTAATAAATAAGTAACCTTTTTGCCTTTTTCTGCAGACCTGAAAGTTGCCTTTTGTTCTCTTGTGCATGTTTTTCTTAGTATTCGAAGAAACAGGCAACAAAGTCAATTAAACAAGGTTGTATCTTCCAGTCAGTGGCTGGTTACCTTAGCCTCTTCTCTTACCTGATGAACCAGACAGTTATTTTTTTAAATGTTTAAAGTCATGCAGGTAAAGTTTTTTTTTTTTTTTTTGTCAGCCAAAATACAAAAACTTAATTGCATGCTACTAGCTATAGATTCAACCAGTAAGATTAACAAAGTACCAATAGCAGATACTCCACCTCTCAGGTAAGAACCTCTGCAAGAACTCCAAATATAAGCCCAATATCCAAACAACGTGGTCATGAGGGCAGGCAGAGGTCATACACAGAGAGGCAGAAATAAGACTACTTATAAGGCAAGAACCCGTGGTCGTTCCAAACAGGGTTTGACATCCAGATAGACTTGGGGCAAGATAGTCTGGTGTGGGTCAGGCAAGAATAATGCGTGGATGACAACGTCTCAACAAGGCATGAGCAGTTGACCATCTGACAGGGAAGCAGAGACTGGAGAAGGTTTAAGAAGGGTGGGGCACAGGTGTGAACAGGGAGCAATCAAGGAACTTCAGGTGGAGCAAATGAGCCTGATCAAGGAGCTGGAGGCCCAGCAGAGCCACAACCATGACAATATCCACACCCTAACCCTAACTCAATGTTTCTCAATCCTGGTGTTCGGGGACCACCGCCCTGCATGTTTTAGAGATGTCCATCTTTAATACACATGACTCAAATGAATGGCTCATTCGCAGGCTTGCAAAGAACTTGACAAGCAGTTCAGTTAATCTGAATCAGGTGTGCTGGAGTTGGAGGGAACTAAAACATGCAGGGCAGTGGTCCCTGAGGACCAGGATTGAGAAACACTGCCCTAACTGAATGTGATCACACAGTGAACCTGCTTATAGTTGCCAACCTAGGATGCAGATTAACCATGAATCAGCCCCTAACAATACGAACCCTTACAAGATTAACGTTCCTCTGATCATCATCCTACAGGTCTTGGTAGAGTCCATCTGCCTCATGGAGTTATTAATACTCAAATTCATAATCTTTGCTATAGTGTCAGTTGCGGTTTTACTGGCTTAGTTAATTGAGTTATGAACTGTTACAGAATCCATAAGTTTTTAGCATACTGTACAGTACCAAAGCAGTTTGAAAGGATGACTTGGAGCTTGGCAAGATTCATTCATTCTTCTTCTTCTTCTTCTTCTTATTTTGCCTCCACAGAAACCAGTGGGTATATTACAAATACACTTTGATGTTATTTTAATCATATTATTTACACAATTTAGATGAGTGTTTGCACACTAATAAAAAAAAAATCATAAAAATTAAAAGTGACATACCAGCATTTTTCCTCTTATAAATTATGATTTTTATTTAAGATGTGGCATATAAACAAAAAAATGTAAACTAATTCAATAATTCATAATTTCTTTTTTTTTTTTTGTTTTGTTTTGTTTGTTTTTTGGCTGTTGGGTGCGTTTTCAAATTTTTGTGATAAAATGAAATGAAAACAAACACCAAGTATACAATCTTCTCTTTGCAAACACAGATTTTAAATGCAGTGTGACCATTAGTCCTTGGAACCAAAATAAGTTTTTTTAAAGGTATTTATGTCGCTCAAAGCAAGCAATAGCACAAAACGGCAGGAGCTTGAGTGTAGCGTCAGGTTAGCAAAGTACCTCTGTAAAAGGGAGAAACAGAAAAAAAAAGAGAGAAGAGAGAAGATGGAGTAAAATAGCGCTGAGGGTGTCGAGGGAATCCGATGATGCAAAATGAAAGCATAACAACAGGACAGAAAGCAAGAAAACTAAGAAAGAACCAGTGAGTAAGATGTGTTTGACTGCAGGGGTTTGTGTAGGAGTGATGGGAGACCCTGCGGGGCCCCGAGGTAATCTGTGGGTTTACGTGCTAGCTCTCCAGGACCTTGCAGGTGTGCTGCAGTGGAGATGTCACAATTGTTTTTTTGTTTTTTTTTGTTTGTTTGTTTTTGTGTGTGTGCGTGTTTTTACTTCGCACACACATTTGGATGAACATACCAAAATATATAGCCACATCGAGTATGAACATGTAGGCATAAAGTTCTGCAGCAGACTGTAAAAGTGCACTCAGCTCCTCATGTTGTCATCTCAGAATTTACTTTCTTCAATGAGAGCGAGGAACAAAAGCTGTTTGCTGGAAATATTAATGAAATACTTTTGTTGTAATGTGTAAGAGGAAACCTGAGAACACCATTAAATTATAGCAACCAAAAGTCCTCAGTTAGACTTTTTAACCAGGTGGTGCTGGTTGAAGTGTTTGTTATTACCGCCGCAGCCATGCACTCTTCACTTATGAGCTTTGAAAACCTCGAATGGAAAAGGCCTTTTTTCTCCAATAGATTCCTGCACTGTGATGGGTCCATGTTCTCCCTTTCTCTTGTCTACTTCCGTTGCACTGAATGTTATGAAAAAACAATTAGATTTAATCATCCCTTTCTCTTTTTGCAAACAATTACATTGTGCCTTTGTTTCTTCTTCAATTTGATGAGGGAATCTGACACTATTCTTCCCCACAATCCTCAGTCATACATTATGGAGATGGCGAAGCGTGCTTCTGGTAATAGGAATTGACAGGAGCTACAGCAGAAATAACAGAAGCAGACTCCTCTGGCATCTCCAGCCCCACCCAAGACAATCTGCCTCTGCATATACATAAATGCACATGCACACCACCTTCAATATACAGCAGCAGTGGGGCATCCACGAGACATCCTCATCAATTATGAAAGAGCTCGGAGTACCATCCATTACATCCAATCAGCTGGAGAAATCACTGTTTTACCACCATTAGCATTTCTCTATTCATTAGGAAACCACATGTGCACTCTCACACATGCACACACACCCACACACTTCTGCAGACAATGCGTCCAATAAGCCAGGATGAATAAGGATGAACTAAAAAGTCTTCAGAATGCAAAGAAACCAGTTGCATTCCCCAGTTTATTCATGACCAGAGTGGTATGCCTGCAAAAGGGCCCAGACTAATGTTAATTAAGCAGAGAAAAGGCTCCTTAGAAAAAGTTAGAAACTAAAATGTTACAAAAAATAGTCCAGTGTTGGAAGTGCTTTCTGCTGTCGGCCCCTTTATGGTCAAATCAACGACTCTCAAACAGTGACCAGGACAACCTGCAAGGGTTGCAGGACATATGTGAGAAGACAGAAGATATAACATCATTTTTCACTTTGGAACCTGGAAGAGTAAAAGAATAAAATATAATTTAGACTAAACATTTATGAACCTGGTTGTCTCCATTTAAGTGTAAAGAGAGAGAAATTCCACCTGACCAGGCAATCCCAAAAAAAAAAAAAAAAAAGAAAAAAAAAGGAAAGACCAAAATAAAATGGTTTAATTAAATATATATAGTGAACAAATCAAATCGTAAAAATTGTTTTACTTGGGGAACCACTGGGAACCACACTACCGCAACAGAGCATCAGATTCAAACCAGTTTAATCTGAATCCTAATATTTACTCTGTGTTGGTTCTGGTTTTGTCCCTCTCTTTCACCAACTGTGTGGGGTTTGCATGTTCTCCTGATGTGTGCTTTGGGTCTCTCCAGGTAGTCTGGGTCCCTCCCACTATGCAAAGACATGCATGTTAGGTTAATTGGTCTCTCTAAATTCTCCCTAGAAATGTACATGAATGGTTGTTTGTCTCTAGACTTAGCTGTAAACTTAATGAATGAATATATTTCACCAACTGCACTCTGCAAAAATATATGCAGACTTCTGCTTGGATGCTATGCACATGTAGGTTATCATTGCTTTATAGTGTTTATATAGAAAAATAGTTGATTTTGAATAGTATAATTCAGAATGTTATATATTTAAGCGTTATGTATTTTACAGAGGTCACCAACACTGAATAAAACCTGCTAACTAAGTCAACCAAGCAGACTGTCAGAGCTTGTGTATAAATGCTAGGTGTAGCAATGAAACTATATTAAAATAACCAGGTTATCACACTAAAGGGAAAACAAAGACTGCAGAAGTAACCGTGGATGGATCGGATCTTATTTGTTGCTGCCATCCCTAGAACGGGAAAACAGAGGAAACAAAAAAAAACAGAAAGAAGCTGTTCAGTCCCCTCTTTAAGGATATCAAGCCAGGGTGCATAGCATGTGAGAGGATGCAGAGCAAGTAGATTCCTACCAATAAGGAAGGGAGTGTATACAGTAACGGTGGCCACAACTGATAATGAAAATAACAAACTATCCTACAGGTTTTGCAAAATTATTCATAATCAAGTGCTTTAAAGACAGCTCCATATTTACCTTTTTAACCATATATATCACTTATCAGCTTATCACTAGACCACAAAAAGCTTTGGAGGCCAAATCAAGTTAGTTTCAACTTCTTAAATGTTGCTTATGTGGGCTGTAAGAGGACATAACTGTTTAGCCCACGGGTTGACAAATGCTAAGAACTAACTAATGGTTTTACATATAGATATGTATATTGTAGATATTTATAAAAATTTATAAGAAGTCTTCTTGCAGAAGGTCTTGTAACATTAACGACTAAACAAGTTTTATTTAGCTGGGCTGAGGGAAAAATGGCTCTGGATTAAAAAAGTTGCAAACCCCTGGTTTAGCCCCATGAACGACTTACAAAAGAAGAAGAAAAAAAAAAAGGTTGAGAACCACCACTCCTTTGGATAGGTAACAGCTTAAATCTGATGAGACAGGTGCCTGCTGGGTGGCAGTTCTCTCTGGAACCATTACTCCGGCATTTAATCCAATTCCCCCTAAGGAATATCCATCAGATACTGGTTTTGTACCTTGCTTAAGAAAATAGAAGATCAATCAAAGTGTTAAGGTGGAGCAGAAGGAACAATGGGACTAGAAGGAAGGCCACCTACATTGGAGAGCTGTGAGGCCACATTTTTGATGTGGTTACATTGGGCTTCATTATGCATGCTGTATTGAACCAAACCAACAGGTAATCAAGGTGAATCAAATATTCATTGGGACAGATAGCACTGGAGGGTGCAGGGTAACCCCAGTCAGAACAGGAGATGCATCAAAGCCAATAAACCCTGATAGTATTGGAAGTAGTACAAAGACAGAAAATTTAGTTATTGTTAAATCAGAGGGCAATGGGTTTGGGAGGTATTTTCAGCCATGATGTAGTGCTTATGGCTATATAACATTAAAAAATGCTACTAAAACTGAAAATATTTACATTGAAGACCTCTTAGTGTACTTTTTTTTTTCCTTGGTCAGACTGACACCTCCAACAAATGTTTCTATATAAGACAAGTTACGCAAGGTCGGTGTTTCCCTGCTAAATGAGTCTAAAGTGGGTTAAAAAGCTGTTGGTGAGCTGGAATGACTCCATCATCACTGCCTTATCATTTATCTGCATCCATCCCCTCCATCTCTTTCCCTCTTTGCTACGTCTCACCTGAGCATTTGCCCCTCACCCTTGGTCTGCCTTGATCCCTTTTTTTTTTTTTTTTTTGTATCCTCTAGTGGGAAATCAACCACATGCATGTAAACAAAGCTTC
Source organism: Melanotaenia parkinsoni (assembly GCA_036919975.1). Taxonomy (NCBI): domain Eukaryota; kingdom Metazoa; phylum Chordata; class Actinopteri; order Atheriniformes; family Melanotaeniidae; genus Melanotaenia; species Melanotaenia parkinsoni. The sequence goes on along the minus strand of JBAFTA010000006.1, from coordinate 14,797,161 downwards.
ACACTCGAACACACCCCCACAGACACATCATTTTGTAGCACCATGGGGCTGACAGAAACTTCTATCAGCACAGCGTTGTCTTTCAGGTGGTAATTAGCAGCCATTGTTGCTGTTCTGCTAATCAGAAATCTCACACACCGATGAGGGTCATTATCTCGCCATCACGAGAAAGGAAAAAAAAAGACAGCCCGGTTGAGGGAAGATGCAGAGATGTGTGTAGGTCTGTTACGTGATATGATACTTCACAGTCTTATCAAATAAAATTACAAAATTGGATATTTTTCAATCATTTGCATATAGAGGGCTTTAATACCAATTATGGGATGAGATTCTGTGACTCCTCTGGCTAGTTGCATCTCAAGATACAGAGATATACTCCGAAAAAAGCTTTGAGGCGAGCTGCAGTGTGCACAAAGACATGCTGAAAACAGTGTAGTTCAAAGGTTTAAATGAAGCTGAATACAGTTTGCCATGAAAAGGGTGAAGAAATAATTAAATGCCCTCCAACAGACACACAGTACAGGCTTGCTGGGTTGTATGAAATCCAATCAAATATTTCCAATAGAGAAAAACCCTCCTGATTGTGTTTAATCCAGTGAAAGTATGTTTTATAATAGTTTTTTTTTTTTTTTCTTGTAAAGCAGACCCTGTGGTTTAAAGCAAGATGGTGACATTTTTGCTGATTAGTAGCTGCGGTGGCCTCGACTGTAATGTCCGAGAATTGAACGATATTTTATTATAATAGTACATATTGGTGGTCTCAGTAGCTGGAGTTCTTCTACACTTTGAGCAACATAATCACTACCTAATCATTATGTGCCGTTCAAAATGCTTATCCCTACATTCTGAATAAAGTAATGGTCAAGCAAGCTCAGAAATGCTATGTGACCAAGCTTTATCTTTGCAAATTTAAACTTTATTTTAGATGAAACAGAATTTATTTTAGATCAGACTAGTATTGAGCACCTATTATCCGTTCAAAAATGCTTATGAGGAAGTGGAAAGGAGGTGAAATGTATTATGACTCCATGGACTATCACACAACAGAACCTACTACTTGTTCATTTTTCCACTTTCCTGTAAATTATAGTTGTTTAGGTTAAGGAATTAAAATGAACTTGGTCTAGTCTAGTCAGTTATTAACCCCCTTTACCACCAGCTGGATGGACGCTATTTTAAAGGAAGTCTTTTGGAGCTGCTGGAATTTCTGTTTGGTCTTTTCAGATGTGGTGGTAATATGTCTTTTACTTAGTCTCTGTTTAAGCAAAGTGCCCTTTATTTTTTATGAATTCAACATTGCGTTCAAGTGTTTTTCATCTTTAACCTTTAGTTAAAAATCAATAGAACTGAAACATTTTCAAAAGGATGACAGAAATGAATGAATACATTCAATTTTCCTATTAACTGCATATAACTGACGAGGTGTTGAAGTACATATTGACTTGTTAACATGGCACAGTTAATTATTTATACAATAATCACAAGATGTCTGAACTTGACTGATGGCAGAGCCTGCATACATCAGATATTACAGATACCATCACCCAAGGACGCTAAAACTTCAGAGGACAAGCCCTCTGCCACTCTATAGACTCTTTGCATATTTAACCAGTAACTGCTTAAATTCCTTCTACTTTTCTTCCTCTGCGGCCCCTGTGTTGATAACTTCATTTAGTGCAAACAATATCAAGATGAAGGTTACTTTGAATGAACAGTCTATATTAAATGAGGATAAATAAATAATGAACTCCGAATGAGGCAACAAATTTCGCTAGTCTCCAATTCAAATCAGTGGTGTCCAATCTATATGTGTGTCCTTGGGATGATGGGGTTTGGAGAGCCGCAGGGTATCGTGGAGTACAAGAAATTGCTGACTGTCTCATGTGGTGTGCTGCTGGTCACTCAAGGGAGCAAGCTGCTTGCTTAATAGGATGGTCAAGGTCTTGGCACACAAAATTGAAAACCAGAACAGGGACTTTTGGTTCAGGGGTCGTGAGATGGTCCAGCATTCCTCCTGTCTCATTCGTACACTTTTTCTTGATCTGATAAAAGGCAGCGGGTCAAACCATTTCTAATTAGCTACATTTTTCTTAGTCATTTATTTTGTACCCACGTCTCCTGTTTATGCCTGAATAATTATGTTAGTCCTTCCCTGATAGCGAACTAAGGCAGGTCATTGGACAATGGTATGAAGAGACTGCTTTGGGCTTGTCTCAGATTTTATTTTTAATAAACCAAATAACAGCAAGGTTTGATCAACTTACCGCTCCCCCGTTCGCCTTAAACATGAACATTCACCAGGTACTAAATACCCCAAAAATAAAGCCTTTTGTGAGTCTATCAATTTAAAAATTATTCTCATTCATAGTAGAGCACACATAGGGAGACAGCATTTCTGAGGATGTTTTTGTTTTTTAATCTTAAGGGCTTGCTCCAGAGACATACCAGAAGACCTGAATACATTTAGGAGGCTTGCAAGAGACACATTTTAAATGTTAATGGTCAAAAGCTGTGGAGCATTGCCAGAGAAATCATGACCGAAGATCAAGTCAAGTTGCCAACATGTTGGATCCTCATGTTCTGTGTCAGACAAATCGCTAACATCTATGCTAGGTAAATACCGTGTTTTCGTGAAGGTTTAGTTCTAGACGTAAGAGAGCATCCCCTCAGAGCTGCCCGAAGACTTTTACAAGGGTTTTTAGAGGCTTCTGTGCAGGAATCTCCAAAAATAAAAGTAACCTGGTCTTCGCATCCGCATCAACGTCTCTACAGTTTTTACTAGCTGTGGTGCTGAGGTAATTGATGGCTGTTTCATCTTTTCAAGCTTTTCAGAGGATCATTGGCAGGATTTTAGTTCCCATGACCCGGCTAATGAAGTGCTATTTGCCTTCTTTCTTGTGAAATTTTGGCATTTTAAATGACAATGAATTCAATGTTTTTGTAACCTAAGAACTGGTTCATGTTGTAAAAATAGTAAAATTTCCTCAAACAACAAAGGAATTCTTTTTCATTAAGAGGGGAGTGAATGTCATTGTGACTGAAAGTACTGACATTTTTAGTCAACAACTAAAATTTAAACTAAACTTTTACTGTTTATTTTATGTAAATGTCATTCATGGACACATTTACACCAGTTATGTGCCGACTGCAAGCTTAAAATAGCCAAGATAAGAACATACCTTCAACAACCACCTGTTGTCTGGCCCGACTCCTTGTACACTGATGCTCGGCCAGGAGCCCACAGTGTTGGTTTTTACCTTTCTAATTCCACTTATGCTTTGAGTTACAATCTGACTTTCAGTGATGCTTACTGTTGGTGCAGCCAGTACATCACCTGGCAATAACTAGCACAACAACTATGATAAAAGAGTTACCCTGTCGATTGAAATCTGACCCGAAGGGCTCTTGTTTAAGTTTCATATCTGGGAATCTGTTGATCATTGCCACATGGGCAATGAAGTGCAGGCATCCATCTATTTTTTATACCTGCTTGTTACAATTATGGGTCACAGGGGGGCTAGAGCTTAACCCAGCAGCTGTCAAGCGATCGGTGTCTCCAGTTAAACAGTGAAGTATGAGAGTTGGTAAAGAAACTGTGTTGTCAACATCATTTGCTCCTTCTGCAAAATTCTTATAATCTCAAAAATGAAGAAAAATCTGATATTTCTCAAGGTTTAATTGGAGTGTTTTAACATTTCCCTCTTTATTAGCTCTGCAGTGACATGCCCCTGTCTTTCACAATGAAAAGGGGGGGTGCACTGATTGAGGTTTTAAAGACTCAATCCCAGTTGAAGTGCAATTGCAGAAGCTTTTAATTAGATAAAGCTTGGCTGGTTTGAACATATACTTTACAGCCGTGTCAGGCTAAAAGGGTCCATGTGCCGTAAATATCACCAGAGACATTAATAGAATTAAGATTAGAGGGCAAAATGTGTGGATCAGCGCAAAGAAGCAGCCGGCAGTGGGACAACTTCATCCAGTGAGCTATTTATAGCTGCTAAAATGGACGACGCCATTAATATATGGCTTACCCTTTCTGGAAATGTAAATCACGAGGACCATGGAGCGTTGTGCATGTTATAGAGCTGCAGTATGTCAGAGTTAACAGCACAGCTTGACTGGTTTACAGAGGCCGGGAATACAGTAAAGAAAATTTCTTCATTTTTGTGCACTATGCTTAAGGACATATAATGTGTTTTTAAGTAAATATGATGTCTTAGCACTTTTTTTTGGTTCTGCTTCTATAAATGGGCCAGTATATAAGAAATTTCAAAAGCTGTGGGGGATATATTTTAATTGCTTGGCTGTTTCAAAAAGCCAGCTTGAGGATGAAGAAGTGCTTCTCCTTAGACAGAAATCTAAATGAATACAGTGGTAATATAACCATGAAGAGGCCTGTCACTCATCTGTGCTCCATCATTTCTCCCCTTCATGTTTAGTATTATTCTCTCCAAGAGACAAAGAGGGAATGAAAGATCAGATTGTATCCTCAGCGGACACCTCCACAAGGCCCGAGGCTGATCAATAAGCTCCGTATTTCAAAACTTGGATTGGATTAAGCACAGACTTCGGGTTTAATTGAGAAGCATTTCACGTCCAATCAGAGGGTTCAGGTCTGTTCTTTTGAAATGACTTGTCATCTGTTCTCTCTTTCAGCAGTGTATCAGTTGCTCCTTTACTCTCTAACCCCCCCCCCCCCCACACACACACACACACACACACACACACACACACACACCATCTATCTGTCATCATAGTCTGTGTGAATGCTGCATACAGCTCAGGTGCTTTGCTTCTGTACATCTCTGCATACTGGCAGTCTGTGACTCAGAGCCCACATCCAGTGGTGGAAACATTAAGGATGTTTATGCTTACGCAGGAAAATCAGATTTATATCTCAGATTTGATCATTGGCACAGACTATCTGCACTTTTGATTTGCAAGTGATCAGATCCCATTTGTGTGTCCAAATTCCACCAATTACCAGCATAGTTGCTGTGGTAACTGCATACACAGAAAGCTGCACCACCAGCATTTATATTTATAGGCTCCTTCCAGGTGTGCCTGTGCAGACAGCCCTGTCTCATCAGAAAATGTGTGATGGGCACATTTGTGTACATGTCTAAAGCCAATTAGTTTCACACTTCATCTGTGTAAATAGTGAGAAACTGTTTATTACACCTACCGAGCTATTTATGGGTGAAAGAGCAGCATAAGAGTGAGGAGTAGCAGTTTGAAGGGGAAGCAGGAAAGTGTATGAACTGTTAAAAAGGTTGTGCAGGACAAGTCTTGAATAAGTGCTCGCTTCTTGTACATGGACTGTACTTATATAGCACTTTTCTAGTCATTATAACCAGCAAATCTGCGTAGGTGATGGTTGCATTTTAAAAAGAATGTATTTTACAGTTATCTCTTTCTAATCCTAACCAAGTTTTAATCTCTAATAACTATTAACACATAATGATATAGTAAAGCTCATGGAGCAGGATAACAATGACGATGTAGCAGCAAACAGAGAGAATGAGGGAGTCTCCACTTGGTAGGATGATACAAACACAAAAGAAAAAGGATCCACAAAAACAAAACAGGAAGTGAAGTCAACATACTGTAGTTTAAAAGTGAAACTAGACTAGAAACTAGAAACAAGCTAAAAGGTCAAACAATGACTAATCAGAGGGCTTTACAAAGCATTAAACAAAAGATAATTAAGACTAACCTAAGAGAAGCTAAATATTTTAACAGAACTGTGAGTGTGGTGGCTGGCTGTTACAGTATTTCAGTGTTATCTGTGTTTCAAGGAACAGATCCTTGTCTTTGTTTTTTCTTCAAGTAAATTTCCAGTACCTTAACAGCTAAATTATTAGCTGTTGTGTTTGTAATAATTGGGGCGAAAACATGCAAACAAAATAATTTGTTGTATGAAGTATAAAAAGTGAGAGTGCTTCTAGTCTTTCTGGGAGTAATATCCTGATCATAATATTAGTTAATTTAGCCGCATTAACAAGTAACAGCATGTTCTTGCTTTAATCTTTAACACTATCCCCATGTTACCTCTAAACTAGGAGACATGTTTCCATGGTAACAATGACAACTGCTACCAAGTGGCAACAAGTAACTGCAATTTATGTTTTTCTCATGAGGCTGTGAAGCTGAACAAACAGGTGGCAAATTAAAAGGAAAATGAAAAATAAATAAATAAAAAAAATTGCCTTAGCACGGTGTTTGGTCACCACAGCTCATATACATGTCTGCACCTTTACAAAAATAGTTCGATCCAGAAGCGAGATTCATTTAGTGTTTGAGTGATGGGAACTAAATGGTTTGACACATGATTTTGGGGAATATTATTTTTTCCAAAAATTAAAAATACCTTAATTCACCTACAAGTTGTGGCAAATTAGTTCCCACATAAGTGCAACCTTAATGATAACCACACAAGTCTATCAACATCTATAACCACTAAGTGAGAATTCAACATTTAGCAGGAATAAATGATCTGCACTGCAAGTCTGCTGTACTAGGTTATGTGTTCCTCCGCATCTGGATCTAATAAAAAGACTGCTCGATTTGAAGGTAAAACCACATCCAAACTAGAAACTGCCAGAGAAGCAGTAAAGTCGACCTACATGAAGAATTCCACTTAGTAACTCACTATCATTGCTGCCACACAAGCTGCTATGCTGCAACTGAGTGATACGGTCAAAGTCAGCACATTAAAAAATGCTCATGACTCGGCAGGACTTTTTCACTGAACTCTCTCCCGCCATATGGTGACCTTTGGACAGCGTAGGCCTCGAAGGAAGGGGGGAAAAATGCTTGGTTATACAGACACAGAGGACAAGAGAGGTAAATATACATTCAGGCGACAGCCCAAAGAAAGACAAGGAGGATGAGAAGATGGTACCCGAAGCAGATTTAGTGTAGTTTTACAAATCAGAATCAATAGGCTGCAGGATCAACTCCACATCTGCTGCAAGATGAATAAAAAACTCAAAAATGGCACTTAAGGAATCTATTCATTGCCACTTATGCAATAAAATATAAGTCATAATTACCACACTTGAGCATAGAAAACCCATTTCCACCATGTAAACCAAACCATAAAAAGTGCTAAGACTGAATGCACTAATGTGGTAGTTCTATGATTAGAATATAAGGACATGAAACAAAGGACAAGCAGCTGGTGTATGAAGCATAATGAAAATAAATATGAATTTTTCATGGAGAAACCTGTAACAATTGCCTACGTGTGCATTTTCCAGCCTCCATACATTATTCAACAAAGGCGTGTGACTCGAGACATGGAGTTTATTCTTGTATTTCACTTGAGATAAAGCAGATTTTGGTGTAATTTATGTACAAAATGATGATATAATTACATATTAATAGGACAAGGACAGATGGAGTCTCCTTCACGCTGAAATCTGCAACCTGAATTAAGTTGCAAGTCTCTACATCTTAAAATTTTGTCATTATGGTCACAGAAGGTAAGGTTTCAAAAAAAAAATAAAAAATTGTTGAGTATAATGAGCTCATGTGAAAAAAAAGCTAAATTACTCTATTCTTGCAACCTGGAGAGAGCAGATGCATCATTAAAATAAAAATAAACCACAGATAAAAGCCTTCAGTAGCTAAACAGAAAAAAAAAGAAATCCAATCAAGACGCATAATAATAAACCTGAAAGCAGCAGCTGTAATTATCAGTAAACATCATTGATGTTCATCACTTTCTGAAACTCCAGATCCCTCTCATCATATAAGTCTTCTTTTATTCATATATTAGTTTAAACGCCTTATTCCTTAGATCTGGATGTCGTCTCGTTTATGTTTTTGCTGCTATAAAAAGTAGAAAGCTAAACATTGCTCAGACCTCTACCAACTCTACCAATCCCACCATCTCTAATTCTGTGGAAACACAGGAAGGGTCACAGTTTTCTGTTTTTCTATTTTTTTATTTGCAGTTGTGACACAAGGATGCATCTTTCAGTTTTAGGAATGTCCTACAGTTTTTCTAGTTTTTACATGTTGTCTATACAGGTTTGTTTATACAGGTTTGTCCACAGATTTAACACTATTTACATCAGACTGTGACATGGCAAAACCTTCCGCTTGCACCTCTCCAGGTATCTACTGTGTATTCTTAAGTTATGTGAATTATTACTGTAGTCGAAGCCAGGAAGTTGGATGTTTGCCTTCACTCATGCTTTGTAATTGATTTCATTCTTCAGTGAAATGTTTTCAGTCCAACTGGCTGCAACAAGCCCAGAGGATGATTGATCCACCTCCATGCTTGACAAATGAAGATGTATTCTTACCATCAAACTGAGCCTCCCCCCCATAAGTCCTATTTCACCAACATAGGGCCACATCTCCACAGTCTCTTCCTGAGGATCCTCTGCACTCAAACAGGGGTTTTGTAATATTTCTAGTAATTTTGTTAAAGAGTCACCTTTTTGACATTGAAAAGAATGTTTTAACTTACCTTTAGGAGCTCAGCTGCCTGTAACTATTCAGAGACATATTTAATATAGGCTAATGGACTCACTTTGTCAATACTGCAAAGAAGTCAAAAGCAATTTGTCCATGTTCAGAAATTGTACTTTTAACAACAACAAAGGAAAATACTTTGAATCATTTCTCAACTTGATCCCAAAGATTACAAAAGTCAGAGTCAGAAATCCAAGTGTTTTATTTCAAGTTTAACAGCCACATCAGGGTAATAAGTAAATCAGTTTGTTACGAATTTATATAAATAACCAGGAAACAAGAGTTAGAGGTCGTCTCAAAAAGACTGACATCTTTGGCTCTTTCAGAAATCACAAAGAGAGCTGAACACATTTTACTGGCTCACTGAAGAAGCTGCTGATAATTTATAGATGTCTTGGTAACTCCTAGTGATACTTTCCATTTGACCCCTCATATACTACTGTTTTATGTCGGGGACCATTTAACAGGAACTGTATAAGCATATCTGGCCTGTAACTGTGCTCAACTCACATATAAACACTTCCCAAATTTCCCAGAAGAAGGCAAACTTACTATGACGTAACCAGGCTGACATATAGCAGGGAATATTTTGATGTTGCAACCTGCACTAAACTGTCAGCCAAATAGAAATAAGTTATCATTAAAGATTAAACTGTTCACTAAAAAACAGCACGTCAAAGCATTTTTTTAAATGTTTATTAATATATTCATGCTGTGCATTAAAATTACATTTGGGGCAGCCAGTTTAAAATTTAAAGTGGTGTGCTACTGAAAAAGCTTTATAAACACAGCTATTAGCTGAACAGTTAAATGTTACAGTATTCCTGCATGTAAAAAGGTCACTTTATTAAAAATAAATAATAATACTTAACACTTTAGTTTCTCCCCATCGACCAGCTAATAGCCTATAAAATATATGAGTATTAGTCACTATTAATGGCTCAATCTGCTCTTTTCTCCATTTCATAAAAAGCACACACTTCTGTTTTTAAACCTTGTGTGCAATATAAAAATATGGAAGGCAGCTGAATATACACATCTATTATAAACATTTTTCTTTATAAAAGTGCTACGAAGAATAAAATGTTTGTGAAAACTTTAACTGGAAGGTGGAAAAAATACTTTCCAGCTGTGGATGAAATCAGCTTCTCAAAGAAACATGAAGCAGAAGAAAATGGAGCAAAGACTTTCTGCTAACTTCTGTTTGACAACTGAACATGCTTTTCTAACTTAGTCTTGATATAGACTACACACTGTGTAGTGCTTGGGTCAGCGCCATGTCCAGCTGAGGTTTTTCTGACCTCTGCTGTAGCCTGCATCTGTTTTCCACATCCCCCGTGTATCAGTATCTCTCCTTAAAAATCAGTTGGAGATCAGAGCCTGGAGTTGGGCAGGTCACTTTGTCTCCATCTGCACTGCGTGATCTTTCCTTCAGGCTTCTTCTGTTTTTTTATTGTTTTCATCTCAGTGTGTGTCCTGATCTTCAGTTCTTCCTTTTTCAGTCATTATTCTTGCGACCGGTCTTACTCAGCACTGAATTTAGTTCATTCATCAGATTAGCTGGCATAATACTCTCGCCGCCTACAACTGGACTTTTGCTGAGTGTCTTACAGCTACTCTGAGGGATGGGCAAAGGCAAGGGTTGAAAGGATGGGGAGGGTAGTCGGTGTGGCATACAAACATCCACAGAAGTTCTTCTTTGTGGAAGCTCTGGGGCCTTGGTCAGGACAGTTAGCTTTGGAGAGTTTGCTAGATTTTTGGTTTTGAGGGGAAGACTAGAAGTCTTGACGGCCCTTTGGTCTCCATCTCTGTAAGAAACGTTTCTATTTGTAAGCTGGGGGGAAAAACACAAAAGAGAGGATTTACTGTAATAGAGTGAATTAAAGTCAGAACATTCCAACCTGGTTTTTATGAGGAGGTTGAAATGATTAGAAATCATCTTCAATGTAATGTTAACAAGTAATTAAGAAAAAAAAACAAAAGGGTTATTTCTGTTGTTAATGAAGCTTAAAGAACTACTAAACTTCCATCCAATCCCACTCTGAGGCCTCTCCATTCAGTATGAGCTAGTCTGATGGTGACTCATTTATTTTTCTCTGTCTCGTTCTCTGTTTTCTTTTCCTCTCCTTCTCTGATGATCTCTTCATTCACCCATGGTGTGCATACAACATGGCCAGCGTTTTTATATCCAGTTGCTGACATGTCTTATGTAAAGCAAAACTCTGCTGTAATGTGACGCAGCATCCCTGACGTTTAACTTCTCATCTTTAGGACGTTGCTGGGCAACGACGGTTCCAGGAATGTAAACAATAAAGGTCACTACGCCATCAAAACGAGTCAGAAACACAGATCTTTAAGATCTGAAAGTTACATAGTGCGACTTTAAGTTCAGAACATGCTACTTTACAGAGTAAGAAACTAAGGAATAAAAGGAAACCTCTAATTTCCTCACCTGTTGGCTGGAACTGTCCTTGCATGGTAGGCCCATGGTCCTTTCTGACACAGCGCCACCTCTGGTGGGTTTGTGATCTGCCATTTCTGTTGAGTTGATGGTTTTTGAATGGAGGTCAGACCCAAACTGGAAAAAAAGAGTAAACATCAAAGATACAGCAACAAGAAAAAAACTGCTTTTACTGTTGTTCATCGTGGACAAAAACATTAGATCATGTTGATTTATGGTGCCGCATATTCTTTTTCAAGGAGCATTTGATATTTCCTTACCTTCATCCTGCTTTCATTTTATTCGGGTGACAAATATAGATAAATCCAACATGACCCGACAACGTTCGTTGTCAAGATGGTACAAATGTCTGTTGCAAAGTAAATGCAACTATTGAATTTGCACCTGAAGTGATCTATGTTGAGATGTCGCTGGAGGGCAGACTTAATTTCAGACGATATGAAAGCTTCTGCATGACATGCAGGTCATACAGAAAAATAAGTCTACATGTGAGTATGAGCAGAGGCAGCTGCCCGAGGAAGGAAGGAGTAACTTTATAAACAGATTTATTGCAAACTGTGGTTAGTAGTTACTGTTCAAACTGTAGCATCAAAAATGTTGAGCCACACTTCAGAGCTTTGGAAGAAACTATCTCACGAAGATTGCACCATGCTCCTGTAAATATATTTTGCCTTGCAGATCATTTTGTTAAAGGACAACAGAACAGATTTGTGTAGAAAAATGTGGGGAGAGACAAAGGTTACAAAGGTAAGTTCAACTGTAGTATTTGTTTAAAGTCATGTTCGTAACTCTGAAAGAGCTACTGATTTTGTGCTGTTGTTGGCTGCATTAAAACAAGCATCTCTAAGAATGAGTCAGAGTGATGACTTTCTGCTCTGCGGCAGCAGTCCAACTGTGTTCTGATCTCTGGCTAAACTTTCACTTTAACAATGTCCACTTTTAAAATCACTGTGACCCTCAGACCTACAGAACTGTCTCTCCTTAACAAATCCTTATTTCATCGCTGCTGGGCCCTCTCCTTGGACCTTTACACCCTCCCTCCAACCTGCACCACCACCACCTCCTATTCCACCTCACTTTAGAATAAGGCCTTCCATTGCTGGTTGCTATGGAAACTGTGAGAGCACAATACTCGGTACCAGGTAAGGGATGGGGAATCGAGACCACTGAAGCTCTCTCTGTCTACTTTCTCTTCTACACTTTCTCTCTGCCCTTCGCCAAAGTCCTGTGTCCTTCCCACGAGGCTCTCTGCTGGAAACTGACAATCCTGATATTTAGAGGATTTGGGAGGAGACTTCTAATATTTTTAGCCAGCGCCAGTCTGCTAAAGATTTACTTGTAGCAGTGCTAAGAGCCTCTCCAAAGATCAGAAAAAAGTCCACTGAAATAAACACCCTGAAACACTTAAAACAAAAATGGTCCTTCCCTTTAGATCAATCTCTGCCTGAGAGTGTTGCCCTTTTTACTTGCTAAGCTAAACTAAGGCACTAAAAGGCTTTTACAGTAAGCGCCTGTGATAAACAACACTTTCCTGTAGACGAGTTCCCATAAAGGTGGCTGAGGAAAGTGCCAATGCTGATGAAATGTGCTGAGTATACAATACTAACTTAGATAATCTTAGTTTGATCTCTCTGGTCAGGATGAATACAATGTTCAACTTTGGACAGTTCTTAAAAAATAAACTGAAAGCACAAACATATTTCATGTAATTAGGAAGCAACGTGCCACTTTTACAAAGACGATAGCAGCAATAAATGTGAAAAATGATCCAGGGAAATGACAGATCTGTAGCTGCTCTCCCTGTGTTTGCTTTGCCCTGCATTATTTATGTCATATATGCTGTGTCAGCGACTGACAATGACGACACAGCGCTCTATCTGGGGTCTAAGTACCACAATGTGATTGTTACAGTCGCCTTGACCTTATTCTCACAGCTTTTCCAGATAAAGTGATTTGTGTTATTGTTGAGTGACCTCGAAAAATTCTCAGTTCTTTTCCTGTTTATATATATATTTCTGCCTTACAGTGTTACGAACCCCCTAAGTCCTGGGGCCGTAACAACATCAAAATGGAAATGCATGTTTGGTGGTGAGGGTTTATGGTTTATCATATCTTCCTTGTTCTAAGATTTGGGTTGTAAAAGATGATTCATTCTGTTTTTAATCAAGTGTGTTTTTAATTAAAATAAAGTAAGGAAGAAGGATATTTTTGGTTTGCAACTCCACAGCAGGGTTATTGAAATTACACCCATACGCACAACGCATTCAGCGCCTACACAATTAACTGCTTCATCAGGCTTTTGCATGAAAGAATTCTTCACTGCTTCAGCTTCTGCTTCAACTTCTCTGTTGTAAGTCATTTTACCTTCATGGCGATGATGTCTGTCACCCAGCTGACCTGCGTCTCCCTCTTGTCGCAGGAGAAGTGCCTGAGGAGGGAAAGCTCGGTCACATCACTCACTGTTATTTATGCATTTTATCCCGTTGACCGGATTCAGTGAGAATCAGTCCTCGACATCATTGCTTCTGAGGGGACAACCTGAACGATTACTGTACATAGACTTGAATAGGGGTGGAGTTTTGTCATTAGCTATCATTATGTGAATCTGCCAGCGTAAAGTATGCCTCTGCATCACCGATCATTGCTGCAAGTAATAATCTAGGATGATAGTTAAAGTAATACCTGCCACCTGCTCAGGTTTGTGCTACTGTGCCACTGCAGGTAGGCTTGCTATCATGAAAGCCCTTCAGGCAAGTTCATATTTGGTATACAGTGTATAAATGACACAGGAGGCACCTGTTAAACATAAAATGATGCTGTCCTAATACTATTCTATACCGAGGACCCGTTAGACATGATATGGTTAATATAATAAATTCGAAGTAGCATGCTAAGATTTGCATTTACATTAGCATTCATTACAGATGATGACGATGAGTTTTAATACTTAAATTTGGCCAACCCTATGCTTTCGCTAATTCAGTTTGTACTCCGAAGTTAGATTTTCCACAACACAAATCCCCCTTGAAGTCGGCTATCTGACTCAAAAAATCGTTAGCCTATACATGCAGCAGGCATCCAGGACAGTAACAGTCCATTTGATTGGTCATTGACGTGCACAGAGCATGAATGCTCAGCAGCGTTTAAAACAGCTTCAGTTTCTTAAAATATGCAAATCAAGATGATTTATCGCAGCTTAGTCAGTTATTATCGCAAAAGCTATTATCATGATGACGGTAAATTTTCTGCAGCCCTGATAGATATATATAAAAAAGTTTTAGAGACAATTTTTAATGGTAGGATTGAAATCTAAAAACATTATTGAAACTGAAACCTACAAAGTACTCACCACTGTTGTTTGTCAGTGTAGACTGTGAAGCCCCAGCTGTAAAATAAGATAGGCACAGGTCAGATTTGTAAAGCTTTGTTCTGCCAACCTATGCCTGCATATTCAATTTAAAGACAGATAATAAGCATAGTTTTTTGACGGGATGTGAGGAACTTTTGAGTATCGTTTGATTAAATCTAACTTCGGTGAGGATGTATAGTTAACGAAAAGGTCAAAACCTTGGCAGAGTGTATAAAAAAAAAAAAAGTTCCCTTTCAATGCTGAGAGCTTAACAGTAGAATTAATTAGTGCAAATTCTGGCACATATGTTTATGCATGAGCAGACATCAATATGCTCTGGGCCAAACGGTACAACACACGAGAACATGCTGCTCACCTACGAGCCTTAAAGTACTATTTAGATGCTCAATCTCTAAACTGTTGCCCTGCAAATGCGAGAATTTAGACAATGCTGTTATGATGTAGGTATTTCAATTAAAATCTCATATGAATGCAGCTTATTAAACAGTATGATGCTGCAAGCTAAATGGAATGATCCTCGGTTTGCTTCTAAGTGTATAAATACTTAAATGTATTTGTGTTTTAGGGTAAATTAAATTGCACACCACCAATATAAGGTGAAAAGAGCACCTTCCCCTTCCCTGAAGACACTTACAGCTCTAAGTGAAACAGAGCAGAATAGTGAAGGGAAAGGGTGGGGGGGGGCAAAGCTAAAGATGGAGCAGAGATGGAGAGGCTGCAGCCTGGAGCACCACTCCTGTGAGTTAAGGCAGCAGATCCATCGCCGCAGTAGGCTGCTCACAGATAGACCTCTGCCTAATGAGGTACTGAAGCGCTGCTTCTCCTAACCCTCTCACTTCGGCTCTCTCCATTCTCCTCACCACTCCGTCTTTGTTTCTTTACCCACTGCATCACCTCTCCTGCAGCCCACTCAACCGCACATCTATGATACCACACTGCAGCATCCGCACTTTCGGTCCCTCCCTCTCGTACACTACTCCCTGAAAGGACTGCGTGATGTAGACAAGCGCTTTATGCTCTCATTTTTCACACTTCCCCTAACTCCAAATCCCGACACGAGGAAAATTATGAGGAATTATAATTAGGTAATGTGAAATATAGGGTCTGGCTTCTCAAAAATTTCCTTTTTTGTTTTACCAACAAGAACTGCTGCAGTTTTGGCATGTGTCATAAATTCCAATAACAGAAGATCATTAAAATAAAACAGTGGCGGCAATGTTTTCTGTTTGCAGAGGGAGACTTTAATAATTTGTATTTGTTAAAATGCAATTACATTTAATCAATTTTGCTACAGTGAAAAATAAGATGAGGTCAAGAGTGGATTTGCTTTTCCCCACAGGATGCAAAATTCTGAGAGGAGAAAACGGATGATATATCACTGGGGACAAATACCTGACACAGAAGCAGCTGAGCACATGCACAATTTGAAAAACTTTGCTCAAAAGGACAGCGGTGCTGCTAAATGGTCCCCAGTTTATTATCAGAAGGAGAAAAGCTGGTTTCCTAAATGTTTGGCACTAATAATTTTATGTTATATTTTTAGCGGGGGACAAGTCTGGACAGCAGTTTAACAGGCGAGACTCTTCTTGCAGAGCCATGCTGTTGTAAAATAACAAACTAAAACAACTACTATATACTGTAGCAGCATATGCTGCTCCAAACTCTATGTTTTACAGATGTTTAAGCTATTTTAATAATCTAACCTCATACTATCATAGATGATTCTTAGAGTGGACTGCAGACAGGAAAGCAGGATGGAATTACATGCACAAAATGATTGCAGGTTGGAGTTGATCAGAGTCAGCTGCAACATGGACTTTAGACTCTAAATCAGTGGTTCTCAAACTTATTGAGACACGACCCCCAAGACAACAAACGTTAATGTTCGTGACCCCCACCCCCATGTGATGATTTAATGATTAAATTGTAATTTCCAATATCTGACATGTTTCTATACTCTATTTTCATTTAAATATAGACTTTAAAGGATCTGTAAATGACTGCATTCATATTTTGCAAACAGTAGTGAACCATTTGGAAACAGCGTTGCATGATTCTACAACATTAGAAAACTTCTTTGATTTAATGCTCCATAAAATATGTGAGGAGGGAGCAGAAATGACACCAATGACCACTAAAACTGGTTGGTAATTACTGGCTGACAACACTAGCACAGAAGGTTGCATCTGTGATTTAAAAACTGGGAGAAGTCAGAGTCAAATTAGTGTTAACATTATTTTAATGACAGAACTCTGACGTGGTAATATCTAAGAAGCAGTGAAGACCTTTCCGGTTATAGGAGCAGATCATATTGCAGCAAATGAACATTAAGTGCACTTAAAGAGGAGCTCAAAGTACAAGAGGAAAGCAAAAACTCTACATATGGATTTCTATTTTGTAAGAACTGCAGATACTTTTCCATTAGACGGGTCCTTCTTTTATTGCTTTATTTAGCTGTAAAAGTCTATAAACTAACTAACGATACCTTATTATCTAAAGAAGCACTGTCCAGGGAGTCGTCGACCTCCATGTTAGCTTAACGTTTCTTAATCCGCACTTTTATAAAGCTAATTTGCTTTTTTGCATTTGCAGAAACGTATTTCTTTGTTCTGTTATACCTTGTTTAAAGTAGGAGCACAGCATCATTTGCCAATTATAATGGTGACAATGTAGCTGCAGCATCTGTACCAATTTATATCAACATCAGAAGTGAATCAGAAAACATTTAATAAGGCAACAAGTGCAGCTGAGATTGAAATTTAAGTGGTTTTATTGCATCGATGCAGACTAATATATCGCTATATAGTTTTATAATGTATATGAGTGCCCTTTACTTGGTGGGAGGCTTGAGCTTTTTCTTCAGGCCCATGTAACATTTCACAGTCTTCAACTGGACAGCTCTCTCTGCCTTGGTACCCTAAAAAAAAGAAAAAAAAAATCTTAAAGTAAAATAAAATAGCCAAATAATTGTCTTTAGCATCACAGTAAATCACAATATTACAATCAGTGTGAATCATTACCGACAGACCTCATCTTCCATTTGACAAAGAACAAAGTAAAGAGAACAAAGCAAACAAAATCAAAGTTATGGCTTGCTTCTGACACCTACGCATGACAACCCACCACCCATTCCCCGTTTCATCCAACATAATTTGCACTAAATGCGGACCTGAGAATAATTGCAGAGGCCAGGGAATATCAATTATATTCCAGTAAGACTTCTAATTTCCCTTGTATTTACGCAGAAATTAGCCACATTCTTGAGCAAACCTCACACTTAGAAAAGCTTTCAGAGAAAGTATCACCTCCACACACACCACCACCTCTAGCCATTATGCCTCCTACCTACATCTCCCCGTCCTACAGCCAGATTTACTGCACCTCCATCAATTATTAACACTTCTTCACAGTCCTTTACGAATCCCATGATTCAACTGCAGAAATATGCTGAGAAGAAAAAGCCTCCAGAGATCCCAGTCTTGCTGGTCGTCTCTGAAGCACACACTCTATGCTTCCTTTTCCTTTTATTTATTTATTTTCTTTTTAGAAAAAACGAGAACGAAGCCTGTTGCAATCAGTGTGTTTTTTATTCCTCTAATGCGAAAACAAAGAATGGCAGCACAGATCGCCAGGGTGATGAAATGCAGACTTCATGTCACAGAAGCTGGCTGGGTTGTGGTCTAATAGGCACCACTGTAACCCAATTAAGCAGGTATAACCTTCAATATTCCCTTGGGAAATCTGCCACTCTCTGTTCCCCTACAGGATTTCTGTTTGCATACAAAAAAACCCCCACAGTGAAAAGTGTTTACTATAAATGTGACGGCAGGTGAGGCCAAAACTACAAACGAGTACTTACTTTAATGTCCCTGTAGAGCAGAAGCTTCTCTGCACGTAGAACAACATACTTGTCCTGAAATTTGTGGCCCGACAGAAGTTTGGAGGATCCATCACTGAACTTCATGTGGTCGCCTTTTATAAACTGCCTTCGGTCTGGTGGAAAATATTGAAACAGTGCACTGTAAAACATGGTTGATTAAAAGGAGTTTTATTTAAAAGTTAAGCTACATTTAACAGTGTAAATTTTGCAGACAGATCTGGTCATACCTGAACAAGTACACAATTTCCTGTTATTTAAATCTATTTAAGTCATAGTTAGTTTTAATATGAAAGCATTCAGATCCAAAGTAGAATAGGGCAATGGGGATTTATAACAACATAAGATTAAATCATGCTCATAGTTTAAACTAGAAGTTGGTTGTTACTAATGTAGGCAAAACAGATAAATCAACAGAATAGAGAAAAATATAATAGTCATCCTACAATGAACAATAAAGGAAAGGTGTACATTTAGTGACCTTTACCATCAGCTGCTCTTCTGGTCCATGCGAACTTCTTTAGAACAAGAAAAGCAGAGCTAGGGCTTTCCAGGCTACTCCACTCCAACACCTGCTCAAGAATCTTCTCACTGTGGTGCAACGGTCGCTCTGTTCAAAAGCATCAACAAGGGAGGAAAATTATTTAATGAGGCAAATGTAGTAGGAAACCATAGTTCTCAAAGAAGCCAAAAGTCAATAACTAAGCAGACAGCCTCTGGCTTGTGATCATTTCTACAAGAATGAAACAAATCCATAGCCTCACATCACAAAACCCACGACTAAATCATGCTAACCGTATAACCGAATTATGTTGCTGTGGCTCCCATCTTCATCATAGAGCAGTTTAAATTATCTACAGCACATCAAGACCTGATTATAAAAACACACTCATGTGCAAAATAGACCTATTATCTCTTCCTAATTGGCGAACAAGGTGCATGCTGTCAGCCAAAAAAAGCAGATAATTTGTGTACCACCACCCCTGCTCCGACGCTTCCATCTCTACACTCCCATGTTTTTCATAACCGAAGGAGGTAAAAAAAAAAAGTCACAATGGCATAACTTATTAATAACAGCCGGCTTATCTTCTCTCTGGAATCTCTGCAGACCCCGGCCACGGAATTAGTTCCTCATTTCCCAACAAATATTAGCTCCCCTTTTCTGCCTACTGTCCTCAATAACAGTGTTTATCTGGAGATATCCTCCAAAATGACTAATTAAAGCACGTTCCCTCCCTTCTTTATGGTTTTAAAAGTAAAACCTGTCACGCTTGAGCCTTCAAAATAGCTTGAGTGTTTACTCTTCCACTGACATATTGTTTTGCCATGGAAAACTTACTGAACCGTCAGCAAATATATTCATTATTCAACACACCTTTTACTTTTAGAAGAGGACAGCGTGTCCTCTGAAACTCTGTGACGAGGAAAACAAACATAAGAGCGAGGTGTAAACTCTCAGTGAACTGATGAAAAGTGCACAGGGACAGCTTCACGACAAATCTGACTTCCCTCTCGCTTGCCTCTTCAATGATCAAATGCAGAAGTGTGAGACATGAGGAGCTGTTGGTGCGTATTAATGCAAGATGAGGTGGGTCAGCTTTCTAGGTTGCTCATGCAAAAAAGATGAAGGTAATCCATGACATATGATGGCAAAGATAATTAATTAATGTGCATATCATCAAACCAATGATGCTTGGATAATTTCTCAATGTGCTGCCACGTTCCCAGACACTGGTTCATTACAGAGATAGCATAATCTTCTAATCACGAGATCCATGGATGAGAGGAAGTGATCATATGAGAATAGCCACTATAACGGTGATGTGAAGTCAACTGGATATACAGCAAATCAAAGTGAGGTTTTTAGAGCAAAGACTTTCATTACTTTGCAATGTTTTGTTTAATTCCACTCAGGAAATTAAGTTTTACAGAGAAAACTGTTCCAATACAACAGGTGTGTGATGGTGTATGATGCATTCAGTGGCATTACAGCCTTTTTTGTAATGTGCTGAAGTAAAAAGTGATGACAACCGTTCAGGGAGAAAGTAGTAAACTTAAAAGCACCATACCAAGCACATTATATTCAATTCATTTATGAGTTAAATGGGCGTAAACACAATGATCAGAAAGACTACAGACTGAGACATTTTCTTTGTATGCTGTCATTTAGTTACAGAACAAAATGGCTTCCTGACCTCTCAATCTAGCATAAACAGAAGCTATTTGTTACCACAGATCCTTTTCTCCTTGATTAATTTCACCAGGTGGATTCTAAACAGTGGTAATTAGTGGAGTGTTATTGTAAAAGCCGACTTATCTGAGGTGCAGAAAAACATGTTGCCCTTTACAAAAAAAAAAAATAAATAAAAAATAAAAAATCAGTTTTGATTAAACTGCATGACAATGGAGCGGGGTGTCTTATTCATGTGTACAGAGGAGGCAGCGAAACAACAAGAGCTGGCAATAATTAATACTACAAGTAATTACAGTTGTGGAAAAACAGCTCTGAATGAACATCTTACTGTTAGTATGAGTTCATTATGAAAATTTTGGTTTTTGTGTTGATCTAGTGTTAACCTCAGAGTTTTACTAACACAGGGAAAATGCTCATAACAGACCCTCAAAATGAACTTAAGGTTTACATGCTAATGTTTGGTTGATCACTTTCATTTTTACTCATGTGGCCTCCTAAGCTTCACTAATGGACGCAAATCATCAGCTGTTACTCATCTCTTCATTATCTGTTTCCTTTTCTGACTCTTCTTTATTGTTAGCTGCTAGCAGAAGCCTCCTGACTGGTTTCGCTATGCTTTTACTATCTGTGCAATAACACTTTTAAAATTTCCTTCCTTGTTGGAAACAATAACCTTTAAGCTACATGTTGAGTTTGCTGAAGACCTGGATCAAGAAATAAGGCAGGCCTGTCTGGGTTCTTCAGTAAAAGGTTGTCAAGGTCTCCAAAGAATTGTTTCTAATATTTTCTGTCCAACAGTGGCTTCCATCTGTACCCAACACTTTAACAAACAATACCTCCTGTCAGACATTAGATTGCAGGGTTGCAGTTGACCTTAAAGGTTTTATACTTGGACACGGGAATGACATCACCTCTAAGTTCACCTTCCTGTTTCAAGCTGGTAAAACAGCTAGATTTGCTCGCTGATCAGGCTTGTTATAATTTACAAAAACAAGTTGATGTGTTTTGCCATAGAAATGTGTTCATAGGTAGAATTTCCACAAAACTATGTGTATGGCTGATTTAATGGAGCACACACTAATAGAAAAGCTCATTATCAGTTTATTATGGAAATTACTACAACTTTTATGTGCAGGACGTCGGGGCTGAACAGGTTCTGACTTTTCAAGGAGGAAATCAGATTTCAGGGAGCGTTACAGTGGATTTTTCTCATATGAAACTTGGAAATGTTGACTTCCAACTTCAGATGGAAAGTACTATTATATTAAAATATCAAGGTGGAAAAATGCTCAACAGAGCAGCCACGGCATAGATAGTTTCTTTTTTTTTTAACTCTATGATTGAACAGCATAATTTCTGGAGCAGAATTACCTCTTTCCAGTTCTTTTATCCTGATAATCACATTACAGTCTCAAAGACTGAACATGAAATCCCTTGGAAAGCATCGACTAATACCTGCATCCCTACAAGATGCCCTCTAACCAGGGTTAGAAGTAGTGGAGACAGTCAATCATCACTTTCTGAGAGGGAAGAATGAATGAGCATGAATCAGTGTTACATGATGCAGACCGGAGGGGACCAGAAAATCCTTCATACCCAGTTCTCCATTTTCAATAACTTCAAAGGTGGTCCAGAAGTCATCAGCTTTAAAAGTGACATTCTTCATACTCAGCGCAGATTCTGCAAGCTCTGAGGGCCGCATACTGGGAGAGACCTGCACAAGCAAAATATAGAAGTAACTAACAAACACAGTGAGCACATCCTGTATCTCTAAATGAAGATTTTAGTCTACAAGACTGAAAAATAGAAAATATGCTATCTTTCTACAAGAAAAAGACATTTAGGAATTAAGGTCAAACTGTGCTGCTGAGCGCTCCTTTTTAATTCTGACCCCCTCTGGCATTGCTGCCATATGAAGAGTCTCTAACCAGCAGCAGCCTGCAACCCTTGGGAAATGCAATTACTCACACAATTTAAACAGATTTTTTGATTAGTTTGCTTATGATTAATTTCTGTAGTTGTAATCCCATCAGGTTAAACCACAGATGTCTGTGCCCTATTCCATCAACCTCTACCACTCTGGATCTACCCTCCCTCCTCCTGCTTCACCCCCCCCAACCTCTATCTCCGCTTTCTCTCTTATTTCACCTTACTAACAGGACACAGAAATCACACAGCCTCACCTTTATTAAGCAGCACTGCTCTGGCTCTTTTTTTTCCAGGTAAACCTCAAAAATCAAATCCCCAGCTGGACAGAACTGGAACGAAACAAAAAAAAAAACAGCTGGATGAAAACCGAACAGCAGGATGTATTTGAATAATTTCCTTAAAATTTAAGCTCCAGTGTGGTGAGACTGTAAATGGAGGTGAGTGAGAGAATTGGTAAGATGAATTTTGGAAACCTGACATTTTTTTATTTTTATATAATTTTTTTTTTATGAGATATGAGGCAAATGAAACCCGGTAGTGTTAATGGAATGCAAAACCTGGCTAAATGAAGCGGACATGTGTGAGAGAAACACAGGAAGAAGTGGGAGCGCAGGATGAATGTTTCACTTTCCACGTGTTAATTTCAAGTTTGCTGTCAGTTTGAGAATATTTCAAAAACACACCTGACAAACACTCTTTTGGCGTGGTGAGATGAGTCAAGGTGCCAAGTCTTTTTCTCAGTCTTGTACAACAGAAAATGAAATATTTATTAATGCAAACTGTTGTCTTGTAGTTGTGATACACCCCCCCCCCCATATATTAAAAAAATCTGTACTGATTTAATATCTGCTTTCTGGCTATTTGTTTATATTTAGAAAGTATATAGAGAAAGCAATTTGTAAACCAATCTCAGGGTTCTTACATTTCAAGGAAGGGCTCAACTTGACTCCAATCCCTGTTTTTCCTGCACAGATGGCATATCCATATTTATTACCAAGAAAGAGTGCAGATTTGCAAGGCTACGTTTTCCTCCCCTTACCCGAGGAGAGTTCTTTAGTCCACAATTTTTGTGCATACCTGAAATATTACAGCAGAGCACCTCTGTTTAATGAATATGAAGTTAATCAGTTTTTTTTTTATCTGTGAAACAGATTTAACTTTTCATACACAAGTCATGCAAGCTCCTGTTGACATCTGCAAGGGTGAAGTGGAACAACCGATGTGAAGAAATAACAAA
The DNA here is from genome assembly GCA_036919975.1 of Melanotaenia parkinsoni. Classification (NCBI taxonomy): domain Eukaryota; kingdom Metazoa; phylum Chordata; class Actinopteri; order Atheriniformes; family Melanotaeniidae; genus Melanotaenia; species Melanotaenia parkinsoni. Next base: position 14,773,606 of record JBAFTA010000006.1, on the reverse strand, counting down.
GAAAGCATGCAAAACATCATTTTGATGTCAGCAAATGTATGGCATCAAACGACAGTACCAGTAATAAGTTTGGACACACTTTTCCATTAAATGTAATGGGAGAGTGAAAGATGGGGCCCCTCCTGACTCCTGTGGCCCTAAAATGGCAGAAATTATAGTCATTCAAAGCAATGGAGCAAAAAGCTGAAATTGTGAAAAAGCCACAGATGGATATGGAGCCATCTTGCTTTGCTCTGTACTCGTCCTCCTTCCTTTCACTGGTGTGTGATGAGAGAAGGACCAGAACCACTTAACAAACAGGAAAGTACAGGGAAGAAAAAGAGAGCCAAGGAGAATCAAGGCTCTTCTAATCTTTCTAATTAAAGCCATCCAGGCCCAGGCTGTAAATGCAACGATCAATTTTAAAGTACCAGCTCGAACTTAGAAGGCATGACACTGCCTTGCACCTCATTATGTCACTGATTCACTTACTCCCTTACTGTAAGCCTAGCCATCTTGAGCATGGCTCCCTCCGTGCCTTTCTGCACCTTTATAAGGGAAACAGACGAGGTCAGAACCTTCACCTGCAAGGTAAATGTCAAAAGCACTATGTCTCGGTGTTCAAGTAAAGACCCGGGAGCCATTTGTTCAGCAAAGGCATCATCCTATTACTTTAACTCCTATCTGGGCTGAATTGTTAAAAATAGCTGGATGTGTCAGCCTGGTGGTCCACTTGTTCACTGGTTTAGGCTAAATATTTAAACAGCAGCAAAAGGATCAGCATGAGCTTTTGCACATGACTCCTTAACTGTTCCCCTGTAGCCACAACAGCATTTATATTTGTGGTTTTGAGTGAAAGTTGTTAATAGCTCTTTTCATGGATTACCATGGAAACTGGCATTTTTGTCCTCTTTACGATTGACAGAGCACTGGAAATCCTGTTATGCACAATCACTGAAAATTAAATCCAGGTAGAAAAAAAAAAGAAAGGTCGCCAACATTTGGTCTTAAAAGTAAGTGAGGGAGTCTTTTGTTGCAATAAAAACATTTTAATGAGACAAACAGGAGGGAAACAGCTGGCTTTTTCTAGTTAGGTTTTAAAAATAAAGTGCAAGATGGGGTCAAATATAATCATGTACAATACAAAGAAAGTGGTTAAAAAAATAAAACTTTTTTTTCTTTTTTTAAGTTTACCTGAATGATTCTGCTATATTTCCAGTTCATTTTTTTACACAAAGGATCTTTACAGCTCCTACCAGAGTAGCATGGCTTTGTTCATTTATTCTTTGCAGTATGATTCCAGAAGAACTGCTTGTTTATCTAGTTTTTATCTCTAATAAATACAAAATTAAAAATGAAAGAATCTCAAGTAAAATGAGGACATTTCATTTAACATTTAACATCCTCCATAATGTCTACAAGTGAAAATGTGTCATATTGCTCTTTTATTAACATACTAAACCTAAAAATTCACAGGAAATTTTCCAGCAGCCCGATGAAAAACAAAAAGACCACTGAAGTTCTGTTTTAAATGATGGCTTATATAAGCCTCAGACACCACTATGAATAAATTGAACACACACATAATCACTGCAACACAACCTTTCTAAACTTGTGGGTGGGAAATTAACTTATATATATATATATAATTTTTTTTCCCCCATCTTTTCAGACATGAGCTAAAGTACCAGGAGACAGTTCTGTAGCTAAATGGATAAATATAAATAACATTTTAGTTCATAGCTTTTAATTTCCACTTATAAATGAGTGCTTTCCATGACTGCTCTTAATTTGGTGCTCACCATCCTCGGCAGACACAGTGTCTGTTTTCAACTGTTTTCTGTGCTAAAATATTAGCCCAAAGATAGAGCTAACAACTCTGAATAATCTGAATGCTCACTTGAAATATCTGTAAGTAATTGTTTTTAAATGGAAAAATATAAGGCTGTCAAAAATAATGGCGGTAACTAATTTATGCAATTTATTCTGTTAAAATTTTTAAGTCATGTATAGCATCCGTCATTAAGGACAGTGAGACATGGAGGAGTCTAGAGGCAACATGGAACAAGGTGAGTTGGCTGGCTTTATGTATGGAATTCAGGGCGTTATGCTGGTGGGAGATAAGGATGTTTTAACACCCACACTTTTCCTAATGAGACGGTGCAATACCCACAATTTTCCAAGAAAAAAAACAACAACAACTTTAAACGTAGTTTTGCACAAACATGACTGCTCTGCTTGTCTCCCCCTCCTATTGGGAATCATGACGACTGTCGATCAGCTGACTGGGTTTGCTGTCGCTAGCACCATCTCTCTCGTTGCGTCTGTTTATCGTGGCTCATGGTTCACACTGGCACACATTTACCCAAAAGTATTGTTTTTGGACGAGCTGACAACAGTAAGCTAAATTTAACAGCCTCATGTCAATCAGACCCATGTCACTGTCACCTGAAGCTCAACAGCACTCTATTTCAGTTAGAGATTGTTTGCCTATAACTTTTCAGTATTGACAGCGTTTGCTAGTGAAACAGCTAAAAATCTACAGCCACGCACACATCTATGAAGATAGATCAGATTCAGATATCTGGTGAGAGCGAAACAGCAAAAGAAAGCAAAGGGGACGTTTTCTCTAAGTCATTTAAGGCCCATGTGGCGAAATAAATTATGAACAGGCTCTAAAATACAAATCAGAGCATTTTCTATTGATACAATACCGTAAAAATGGACATATTACAGGCATAGTTGCAAATGGTGATTAATCATCATTAATCAATTTGTAAGCTGTGATTAATCTGACTAAAACTTTTAATCATTTGACAGCTCTTAAAATAAGTGAATGCTTTTCCTATTTTAACACTCTGAAAAACCTCAAATTTACATTCATAAGCAGAATGTCATCCCATGTATCCCCTCTGACAGCTTTATAACAGCACTGGCTTTCCATTGACTAACCTTCCTGCCTGACAGCAGCAGACATGCTTTGAAAGTCTGCGGACTAGGCAGAGAGAAGCAGAAAGAAGCCGCTGTAAACAACTTATTCCAGATTTCAACAACAGCGGCACCATGTGATTTCATTTTTTCCCCCTCTCAGTTATCTAAACCACGTGGTTTTCTCGGCATCCAGGCATAAAATACCTGCTGTAAAAGGTTAACAGGAACAAGGACCTTTTTTTTCCTCAACCACTTTCTCTTGCTCTCTCTACCTCCCCCTTCATTTCTGCCAGAATAAACAGGAATCCTCTTCAAATAAATCCCACCTTTGAGTCCCCGACTCGCTTGCTGATGCGAGTGAGACACCGCACTCGCTCACAAACAGGATGCACATTTCCATTCGGGCTTTGCAGGTCGACTTACTGTGGTGTCCTTCTTGTCATTCCAGCGTGTGATGAAGCAATTCTCTCTCTCCATCTGTTGCACCTGGTCCTCATTGACCTGTTGGAAATACCACACAAAAAAAAAAAAAAAAACACATCACTATTCAGTCAGCAGCAACTTTCTCATCACCTAAAGTAAATTTGAGAGACATCAACTTGCTTGACAGAACACAAAAGGCACTCTGCAATGGTTATATTAATTTCACCACTTCACCACCAGAATAGACTGGAAAAAACAAGCATGTCATGCAAGCTGTAGTGGGTCGTTCAGCACACGCTTCTAAAACTAATTTCTACATAGAAAGTTGGCTGAGTGTCTTCACCAAGTGAAGGCTCTCTTCTTCCAAAGTGTTGGAAGTAACATTTCTTTCTCCAATGTTTTTTTTTGTTCGTTTTAACATCATTATCGTTTTCAGTGAACAGTTTGCTTTGTTTGAGCCGTACGAATGGCGAAGAAGATTGTGGAACTCATCGTGTGTGTTTGGGCCTGATAATGGGCCCCGCCGACGACATCCAGCACAGAACCGGTGCTTTAATTAGCGAGACGTCTCACTCGTTTTATGTCACAGCTAGTGTATTCATTGCTATTGAGCTCATGATTGGCTGAGCTTAATGTTTATTTGTTATGCGAATGATGGCGTCCCGAACTGATTTGGAGAGAATGCTCCTCCTATTAAGGTTTTTAACAAGAGGGATCCAGGCGTTCCGCTGGGAATCAGCAGCCGCTCCGTGCTGCATACCCCATAAGCAAGGCTGGTCTCCAAGGGTAACGCTGATCCTGCACCCCTCCCCATCCATCCAACACATCCACGAAGTATGTCCTGTTGTGGAGATTTGGCAACAGGAGCGCTGCTCCCCCCGATGGTTTAAGTAAGAATAAAGTTATCCCGGCTTGATTTAAATATGTAACGGATATTCTGTTTATCACTGTAACTGACAGTTGTTAGGATTGATTTCACACATTTCCTGCAGTTTCCTTCCTCTATTTGCTGGAAAAAAATAAATAGATCTGCCACTGAGACTGAGCCGCAGCCATTGGATGAAGTTTTAGTGCTGTGACAGGGTGCTGCATTTATTTTATTCTCTATACACATTATTGGGAAAAAGCACTGCTGGTCACTCGTTATCACTTCATGGATTTCTTTTGGACAGTGGACTTTCATCAGCTGTGACTCAGGAGTTATGCCAGGCCGACAAAGCTGCCCTGATGTGTTTACCAGTGTGTGTACGAAGCATAAAAAGCTATACAAGAAAGTGTGTGAATGGCTGTATTTTGCCTGTGGTGTAAAACGCACTGGATGATCGGAAAGTGACTAGAAAAGCACCGTATAGGTGCTGCTTGTTTACTTTCTTCTACTTCATGATGCGGTAATTCTGCACAACACTACATGAGTGTTATACTTATTGGCTCTCACAATGTCAATAAAGTTAAAATATCACTTAGAAAAAACTATTTGTAATCAGAAAACATTTTTTGTCATCTCAATTTTTGATAATCAGATCTTGATATAATCATAGGTGTATTCAACATGATAAACATCATCGTTTTATTCCTTCATTATCATAATTATCATTAAGACAATTATCATGAAGCTCTACTGCAGATCTATCAAGAAAATCTTAAATAAATTAAACACCTTTGGCTTTTTGTTGACTTTAATTTAACACTCTGCTGCAGCAAAGAATCGCAACTAAGATTTTTTTTTTTTTTTTTTTTGTGGGCATTCACACATTAGAACAATGACAAACAGCCAAGCTTGAGCTTGAGGAAGAATTTAAACACTGGTGCAGGACTGGATTGCTTTTTTAAAATCTTTGAGTTGATCAAGAATTTGTAATCTCAAGGTTAGCTAAAAAAATAATAATAAATAAAAAAGACTTATTTATTGTACCTACATATATAAAATGTACACGAATATATACAATTTATCTATGTGTTTTATGATTTTGCCAAACAAAAGCGCTTTTTTAAATGAAATGCATTTATCAAAAGCAGTTTACTTCTGTGTAATAGTGGCATGAAAACCAGACGGGCAACATTATATGCTTAATAACTGCAGCCAAAGACAGAAAGTAGCTCTACTTTACAGAGAAAAGCTGCAAAGACCCAGGTTTTTTTTCGTTTGTCCCCCAAACTAATTACGCTATTTTCTTTCTTTGGCAATAAAAAAGTAAGACATTATTTAACTGATAGTAAAAAGGCCCACATTGAGTAACCAAATACAACTGTGTCATCTTCCACAATGTCTCAGATGCTGTGTAACGGCATAGAATAAAAGACGCTATATTCTCAACTCACACTGAAGAGTGTAATGTAGTTGCTGATTAGGTCATGAACCACACTAATTTCCTCTGGGGTTTGTCCTCGAGTCTGGAACAAGCAGGAGGAGAAGACCGAAGCCAGTTTTTCACTCGGCATGCAGTTGAGGTGGGAACACTGCTGAATCCTGAGTCACAGAGGAAAACATGATTAGGAAAGCCATGAATGCGTGCACACAGTCACACAGATCAACACCAGAAGCACACATCCTTTCCTCAGTTGCTCTCTCAATCTCTCATAGCAGTACAAACACACAGAATTGAATAAAATGTTAGGCCTAAGGCCAAACTCTGCAGTGAGGCAATTAAGTCTTCTTAAAACAGTCCATATAAATTACAGCTAAATCAAACCATTCAGTGCAGGTATCTAAGGAGCCGGTGTGTAATGTGAGCATCAGTGAAAGAGACATGAGGACAGCACAGTATTTGTTACTTAATCCACTTAGACGTAGAGCTAATAGCTTTGTGCTGTGATTCTGCAGCAGGACCAGATCCAGTCTCTGATGTCAACTTTCTCTGATATTTATCACCACAAACTTCGACACATGAATCGTATTGTTCAGAACATGTTAACGTGAGGACAGAAAATGTAACATTTTAATTAAATAAAGGAGAAAACACACATAATATATTATGAAAAGAGACAAAAATAGCCCCACTCGTGACGAGAACTTTAGAAATGTCTTTGTAAATTGCTCAAGTTTCAATAATAAGGCACACAATCTGTCTTTCACTGAAATTAACAACTAATGGTACAAACACGTAAAAAAAAAGATAATTTTTAACCCAAAGATGTTGTTTCTTTAGTGACAAGCAAGCGTTTATGATTATTTTTCTATTTGCAGTAAGCTAAGGGCTGTCTCATGGTGAGGTTGAGTTTTCCTACTTGTTTCGTTTGCATCTGTCGAGCTACAACTGTACAACCAGTGTCTGGGTCAGTTGAGAAACCAGACAGGTCATGTGACATTTTAAGAGCTATGAATGGGTTATCTGTTGATTGCTCCAAAAGTTTGTAATTAAATCACATTAAATGCATTTTAGTTCTACATTGTTGAGAAAACAAGCTATGCAGTGAACTATTAAATGACTGTTAGACACATTTAAGTAGAAAATATTCTCATTCAGTTCTAAGGTTTCAGACGTCAGTACAAAAAAAAAAAATGATCTCATTTCTACCAGGTCTTTAGCCTCAGCTAACAAACAAGACACAATGCTGTATAATAATCCATTTAACAAAAATTAGGCCAAAATAAAGAAGCAGTGTGTTAATAACTGAGTACATCTTTACTGCTTCCACAGGAATCAAGAGAGGTTAAGTAGCAGCCCGGCGCTGATGATCAAATGCAATTGATGAATTGATCTTCAATAGTGTGACCAGCTCAATAAGAGCAGAATTCTGGGTCCGTTTTCTGATCTAGAGATCATAACTGTGTGTTAACTCAATGATAAGGAGGAAAGACATCAGAAATCGTCCTAGAGAAGCAATTGTTGCCCTTTAATCTGGGAAGGGCTATACAGCCAATTCCATCAGTGCACAGTGTAGAAGATTATTCACAAGCTTAAATTAAAATTAAACAGTTGCCAATTTTTCCCGGAGTGGGCGCACCGGCAAGTTCACCTGGAGGTCAGACAGTGTAACAGGAGAGCTAATTTCAGCTCTCGCTTTCAGCTTTAGCTTTCTGTGTGAATACCTGTACAGATGTTGGAGCAGCGCATTAAGGGTTGATCTGTTGATCTTCGGCAAACTCTCTATAAAAGTAGAGTACTTCTTCACTCTTTGCCTCTTGTCCTTCTCATCTGCAAAACCAGACATAATATAATATAA
>JBAFTA010000006.1:14709541-14766091 GCA_036919975.1 Melanotaenia parkinsoni | reverse complement strand
AATATAATAAATTTAAAAACTGGGGAACAAAAGCTACACAAAAAAAGTGGATTTTTGTGTTATCCAAACATTGAAATATCTTCTGTGATGTCATTAAAAATGTTCGACAGTCTCCATCCCAAAGCGACACCTCACATACCCAGAGCTGACACCCAGAATGGATAGAGCTCCTTGGTCAGCAGTGCATCCTCTGCCTGGGATAAGAACCTCTTCAAGGTGTCCGTCACATCCTCGAGATGGTGCTCCTTCTCCCTCAGCTTGACATTTCGGGCATCGCGGGTGAATTCCTCTAGGAGGGCAGACACTCGAGCAGAGTCCCCACGCCTTTGGTAGACCCCCTCCTGGCACAACCCTGAGCACAATGTCAGGAGGTGCTAATTAAATAAGAAAATAGCTAAAGGTGTCTATGATTTTAATGTTTTTAAGGTAAAAGATTATGACTAAGATCAAATACAGCAGAATCAAAGTGTTGGTGTATGGAGCTGTTTTTGGAGCTGCCAAGGCTAAACTTACTGTAATATGTATTGTGTGTTTATATTTTCTAGGGAGAATTCATACAGTCACAAGGAAATGAAAAGTTGGACAGCATTTTCTACATTTCTAAAAATGTGGTGAAATGAGACAGTGTAATGTCACTGCTTTGTGCCAGACAACATTAGAAAGTATGACATTCTCATCTCAACGCAGTGTACCGGATGAATCACCTCCTCAAGGGGAAAAGTGAATATTACTCATGCAGAACTTATTTTTTATAACTTTTTTTTCCTCTGCAGATATATGTATTCACACTCACCATACTGGGTGACAAAAGCAATGCAGCTGTCGACAATAATAGGGACCCCGTTTTTAGTCAGCTGTTGGTTGCTGAGTGCTTTTCCGTCTGTCCCTGCAGCTAGTGTGATGGCGGAGTGCCACAGACAAAAGTCCACCTTGTTGAAGCCATGAATGTAAACTGTTCTGCTTAAAAAAAAAATGATAAAGGAGATGGACGCTGGTTAAAAAAAAGACAAGGAAATAAAATCCAGTTACAGAATTGTGCTTCGTGTTCTTACACCTGGAGTTTTTATATTTGGAAAACACTTCTAAATCATTAAATAAACAACCAACATGATTAAAGGACTCCAAACGTGCCTCAACAGAGCTTGCATCTATAAACAACTGCTGTTTCCCACGAGGTTTGATCAAAAACTCACAAACAAACAGCAATTAGCAGAGTATGCACAAAGTGTTGTTGTATTACTCTAAAAAGGAGACTAAAATTCTCAGCTTGTGCGAGAGTCGCTGTGTGCTGCCGACTAACACCTTCTCTCTAACTCTGGCAGGCAGTCTGGCTGGGCTTTAATTATCGCGGATGGCTACAGTGGGTGAAATGCATCAGGACTAACAAGACAAAAGGTAAAGTCAAAGCCAACAGCAATGCCTCATGAATATCTTGCTGCTGTATCACAAAGAATTCCAATTAGCAAATATTTTTTTCTCATAAGTCATACCTTCCACACTCCACCATCAGCAGGACTTGGATCTTGTCCTCGCCCTTAGTATGTGTGGAGACAGCTGTGGAGGGGGAAAAAAAACAGGAAGATGTAGCTGTAATAATCTTGTAGTAATTGTAGTTGCAATAAAATTGTAGGCTTTGAAGCTGTGTGCAACATATGCTGCTGATGCAAAGTACAGGATGGTTTAGTATTTGCAGCTGTTTGATATCTAAAAAAAAATCATTTAAAACTTTACCATTAAACTTGGAAGTGGATGCATTTAAAAGTTGTAACTTAAGGGTTTGCAGAATACATCAACTGTTTGGTTATTCAAATAATACATAACAATACTTCTAGACATATATTTTCCAGCCTTAATTTTTAATCCTATCTTTACCCATTTTTTCTATTTTATTTGTCCTTTAATTATCCAAAAATTTAAAGATAAAAGTTTTCCTTAAGGGCATTTCTTTCCAGATCTGTAAGTTGATGGCAGCATAGGGACATATATAAGAAGTCAGGTCATAGTTTTAGTATCAAACTGGCTGGTAGGGAATAAAAGAAGGGTAAGTCAATGGTCCCCTTACGACATTCAAATACTACATGCATATAATTCTAATAACTCTATAAAGAGAAAAAAATGGTTACAATGTGCAAAGTGTGTGAAATAACAGCTGAAACATAAATGCACACATTTGTCTGCAAACTCATATCACGGCCTCTCAGTGGTCAACAACAATTACACAAGAATGTCAGTCGGTCATTAACAAATAATTAAGTACAGAATACCTTCCGTGTTGGATTTATCAATATGGATTTGTTTAACAAGTCTCAGAAAAGATGCCCTGGGTAAAGGATGGATTTCACAGCTTCTTAAAGGGGTATGGTGAAACCCAAACCCTCGTTCTGATCACAAAATAGTCAAGACATGAGCATAAAGTTAGGATTTGCAGAGTCCACAGATTTTTAACTTGTGTAAACTTATGTCAATAGGGATTAAATTCAGTGACACTTCTAAAATAAGTAACACTGCTTATATTGTGACCATGGCCTCCAAACTGCCACAGATCGCATGGTATCTGTGAAGTAACCCCAAAGCACAATGACCCCATCCCACAACCCACAGGGACCAACGGCTCAATTAGCAACACCAGACATTCTGGGACACCCTCAGGTGTTCTTGCTCAAATAGATGTTCAAATATCTTCTGGTGACACAAAGAGGACAGATTTTCAAAAGTCAGACGTGATCAGTGCTCTGTATAACACAGAGATATTTACTCAAGTGTTTAATTATATGTCATCTAGGATCCACACAGTGTTACCCAACCTGATCTAATCCCTGTATTCTGCATGGGGAGAGGTATACATACACGAGAGCATGTCTGACTGTGTCTGTCTTAAATCTTTAACATGCAAGAATATATGACCAATGTATCTCTAGCCGACCGCAGTCTCTAGCCTCGTTCTTTACTTTTACTGCTTGTGGCTGAACATAGCACAAACATATACCTTAAAAAAACAATACAAAAGCTGGCATCAAGTGAATTCCTCAACCTTTGACTGTGACTTCAGCTGGACCAGGACATTAGTAGCAGCAGATCCTTTTGGTCTGACACAACAGAGACACAATGGAAAAGATTCCACGGAAAATTAGCTGAACTGAGACCTGGAGAGTTTTGGATTTGTTGTTAAACTGTTTGTTAGGTTCCTCAAATCTTGTCTGATTAAATCTTACAGTACAGCAGACAGACTTATCCTGAGGAAAGAGCTGTCAACGCTACATATTTTAGCTTTTAGTGGTGAACTGAGACCAGAATAAGCTTGTTAACAGTTGTACCACCCTCTATCGCAGCATTTTCTTCAGCAGCTTGTGCTAAAGTAGCCCCTCTGTAGCTTCCAGCCCAAATCACTGCAACTTGGTTGGCTTTGTTCCCCTCACTTGCTCGCATGTTGCCCTTCTTTGTACTAAATTTGGTAGCTACAAACAAAAAAAAAATGTTTTTAGCAATAACACCATCACTATTAGTAAAAATTGCTCGGATCCAATCATGATTTCCACCACTGCCTTCAGTAAACCACTTGGCCACATGGATAATCTCCCTGTTTAGGTCCCAAGGTTACAAATTGGTCAGCAGAACCCAGATGGACTTCAAAAACTGGTGCTGGTGAACACATTTAAATAACAACGGCCACAAAGGAAAGCATGGCCAGGCTTTAATGCAGCACATCTTTTGATAAGTGCTTTTGTAGCAAGACAAACAATGCTATTCTAATGTACTACTGAGATGTTTTTAATGTGGAGTCTGTTTGAGTTTGCACTTGACAAGGCTTCTAAAAGGTGCAGATATACAGTGTGTGTGTGCGTGGTGGTGGGGGGGGTAAGGTGAGAGAACAGCAGTACAGTAATGGAAATTGCCAAATGCACTCCAGTGGGTTTAATGGTGTTTCCATGTTGTAATGGGCAACATGAATTCAGGCTTTGTGCCCCAGTCCCATTGATGGCAGATTGAACAGGAGAGGAAAGTGGGGCATAAAATAATAGTGTTATTTGTCCTCAATCCTTACATAAAAGGTCTAACTGCAAATAAACAACATTGCTTTGCTGGCTGTTTTGTTCACATAAAAATAAATAAATAAATAAAAAACTAAATCTGTACAATCAAATCTCTTGAAATCGGAATGAGAGAGCAAGATACAGAAGAGCTGTGCTGGGGGACTCAAAAGCTCTGCCATAATCTCTTCGGGGGCTTCAAACAGCTGCTTGGATCATGGCAACAATCACACACAACAGAGAAAGTACAAAAAAAAAAGAGACGAGGCTCTGCTCAAATCTCCTAGCAACAACATCTGGCGCTTTCATCACGCTCAAGCACTGGTTGTTCTCAAGTAGCAGATAGAAAGATGAAAAATACAGAGAAGATGAGGGACTCTACCTTAAACTGATTTTATGAGATTGATGCAACCAGTATAACTAGTTGTTTAATTATCTACAAAAAAACTTAAGCCTTGACATTTGTGGGTGTTTTGCTTTACAACAAAATGGTAAACATGCCAACTGATAATCTGTTCAAACATAAAGTTTAATTTCATTATTGGCACAAGAGAGAAAGACTGTTGTTTTGACTGACAAGTGCTCTGTATGGGCCTTTGTGTGCTAAGCCAGACAGTAAAAACAATTAATCCCCAAAAGTCTCTTCTAACAAATTCTAGCCTTTTATTTTGTTTGGCATAATTTCAAGGGTGCAACATTTCTTTCTGATCCAAATAACTTGAGAAGAAAGCGAGGAACTTAAGAGTTTGACTTGAGAAGCGTTTATTAACAGCGTTATCAGGTAAATGCACAGCATTTGTCATAGTGGTTTGAACAAACACACATAAACCCTCTTTCATCCTTCTAACAGCTCAGTGGATTTTTTTATTTATTACTTAATATATTGGTGTGATAAGGAATTAAGTCGGCAGTCTTGTTCTCACCAAAGAAGATATTTTTATTATGTTTTCATTAACAAAATTAGACTGTTCAAACATATTTCTTTTCCTTCCTCTTCAATGTTGTGGATGCTGTTTTGTTAGCTATGGTACTCCGGTGGGAGTGGGTAACACATGCAGATGTCATAATAAACTAATTCCCTAACAGAAAGTAAAATTAGGAAGTTTATGTAGTGTTTTATTAGCAATGTAGACCACCCTGTTTTATAATGTCATATTTTTACACTTTAAATGTACCTTTTCTAGCTTGGATGAGCCCTGTGGCAAGTTCTTGTAAACAACGTTTCCATTCCCAGATGCAGTAAGTGTCTCCTTGAGCTTATGTCCTCAATTATAAGACATTGTTTTAAGGCTTAGATCTGCACTGTTTACATCCATGACAACAAGCTAGTTGGCTTTTCCTGCCCTACGTTTAGTGGTACAACTTATAACAAAAGCCATGTTTACCACTATGTACAATGACCTCTCCTTTTATAAACAGTATGTAAACACCTGGGAAGGGAGTGAGGAAATCTTCTTTGGCACGATGTGCCAACGTTTTTAGTCAGCAAAAGCTTTGGATTGCAAAGGCTGGTCCATCGCCTGGACTCTTCAAATATACGAAGCCATGCTGTTATTTTAGATGCAGGATGTGATTTAGTTCGTCTTGCTGAAAAATGCAAAGTCCTCAATGAAAAAGATTCTGAATGGGAACACGTATTGTACTAAAGCCTGTATATATCTATTAGCAATGATGATGACTTTCCAAATGTACAAGTCATCAGTTCTATATGCACATAACATAATACACCCTGATACCATCAGAAATGTAGGCTATTGAACTGAGCATCCTCTCCTCTTTAGTCGAGGGGATGTAGCATCCATTATGTCCAAAAAGGAATTCAAATTTTGATGTGACTGACAACATGAAGGTTTTTTTTGTGTTTCACCAGTCCCTATTAAATGAGATTTTTGGCCCAGAGGAAACATATGTTTCTGAATCATATTCATAAATTGCTTCTTCCTTAAGCTTTAACTTGTATTTGTGAATCGTACAGCAAACCGCTCACAGAACATGAGATTTCTGTAAGTGTCCCTGAGCCCAGAGTGATTTACATGACAGAATTATTCTGGTTTAAAATGCAGAGCTGCCTCAGGGCCTGAAGATCTTAGGCATCAAATGCTGATTTTCATCTACGTCTTTTAAAACTTATTGAGATTCTTGGACTGTTTTGACAATATGATGTTCTGTAGATGACGGGAAATTCAAAACCTTTGCTACTTTACTCTGACCAACATTACAACATTGTGGTGACATTGTACCACATTTACAGTTTGTTTACAGCTGACTCTTACTTCTGAGAGACTCTGCCTGTGTGAGGTGCTCTTTGTAAACACAACATGTTAGTTGTCCTATTGTCTTCCAGCTGTTTTCGTACCATTTGAGTTTCCAGCCTTTTATTCAATTGAGAATTCTTGTAGACATCAATTTAAAGAAGAGGTAATTTTCTTTAAATATGAAAGAATAAAATGCTTCACTTTCTAAATTTAATACTTTTTTATGTTCTATTGCAAATACAATGGTTTTTGAGATCTGCATGATCTTTTCCTTAACATTTTACACAGTCTCATATTTTATTAAACAATTTTTTTTTAAAGGTTTGTTTTTACAAACACAAGACAAAAAGTAAAAGTAGGTCTTTTTTCTTAGGGACAATATAGACTCAAATCCTGCTTGCAATGTTCCCACAGAGTAACACAACACTGAATTCCTCATCTGTAGGAGTAAAAAGATTTTTATTTACTCATTTTTCCCCATTTAATCTAATTTAATTTAATCTAATTTTCTGCTGTGATGTTGCAATCTTACTTTCACATTTGGATCTTTGTAAGCATGCATGAAAAAAACAAACAAACAAACAAAAAAGAACAAAAACAAAGACGGCACTCGCTAGCAGAAACTCCTTACAGCACTGGAAATCAAATACTCAACACATAACCTTTATTCTACCAATTTATCAGCGAAACTAATTTAAAAGACAAAGTAATCAAATTTGTGTTTAAATGGTCGGCACCATCTCCCAGTCATGGCTCCAAAACTAAGGTACTGCAGAGTATTGTTCAGTAGATTCATCTACACTGGACTGGTCTTATTAAAATGATTGTGTGACTTCAACCTGTGGCATTAAATTGAAATAATATCCCTCACTTAAATTCGAATCAACTTCCAATTTAGCACAATTTATTGGGGACACTTTTTTTTACCTGTAATTTCTATATGTAGTAAAAATAGTACGATTTTTATTTTAATGAACCTCAATTTAGATGTGGAAATACTACATATGAGGGGCCTTAGTCTTGTGCTGATCTTTATTATTAATGATTACGTAGAGCAATTGGATTATCATCACTTATGTATATATATATATATATATATATGTATGTATATATAAATATATATATGTATGTATATATATATATATATATAACTGGGTGGACTGCTGTGAGATACAACCACAAAGAAAATGGCACACAAAGAGTTTAAAGGTAATGTGCTTATCTTGTTGGAAAACCTGTAATTTCAGAAAGTTATGGGCAGAATGGCTGATTTTTGCACTGTGACAGGTTAATGATTATACAGCTCTATCTGCCATTTCCCCTTCATTTTACTTTCTGTGTCTTGTTATTTGCATTGCAGATATCTTGATCCAAGACACCACAAAAAGATTTATGTCCTCCCAAATAGACAGCTGAACTCCTTCCATATTTAGAGGTATAAACTTTGTTTGATTGTTTTTCTGGTTCAAATAACACAAAGCTTTAATATCCAAGAAAAGACCACAAATTAAATTATACACAATCGTCTGTAAGGATTTCCCTGATTATTGTGTTAAGTTGAATTTAAGATGAATGACAGAAAAGAAAAATTGAGAATAAAATGAATGAAAGTCAGATTAGTGCTGCTTATTTACAAAATAATAATAATAAAAAAAAAAACATTTCCATATGCATGTTGCAGCCTGAGGCCCCAAAAAAATAGGACCAGAGTACATCGAACTTAAAATAAACTCCTTATGCAGTCTGAAGTGAAGCATGCTGGAAACATGTCGTGATTTTAATTGAAAAGTGTGTTTATTTAATCCCTCAGTGCTACACAGGGGGCACCTTTCATGTGGTGGTGTCACTGTAGAGAAAATAACAGTTAATCCCATGCCACAGACTGTGAATCCTAAAGCGATCCTTTCAGTGCTTCGCAACCCACCATCCCCTGACAAAACGTAGTCCCTTCTGGCACCAGCGGATCCCCGGCTGTGACAAACATGGTTTGTGAAAGCCGGGAATAAAAATGAACACCGCTGCAGTTCTTTATCCGCCCCAGGTGAGGAGATGGGGCGGCACTTTGCACAATTTGATCCACGTCGAGCTGTAAGTAGATTAAAAAGATCCATTGATCCTCCCTTCCTTCTGTTTGAATGACACACTGGTGCTATCAATTGAAATGCTGAAAAATCTCCATCATCTGCTGAAGTATGTGTGAACTTTAGAGCCTTCTACTCCCACTGTCCTTTACATAACTACCATTGGCCTATAATGTGAACATCCAGAGTTAAAATGAACTGCAATTAACCCGCCTTGAAATTATGAAGATTTTGTAAGCAGCTGTAATAAATCTGAATCCCATCCTAACATATTTACTTACATCATGTAATATTCACCTTTGCTCTCTTCATTTTAATAGACCAGCTTCTCATATACACTTTGCCTCCAAGCATGTCAGTTAACCACTAATAGCAGGGTTTGAACTGAAGTGTGTAATGGTGTGAGAAGCTGAAATGTCTTCTGACACTGGTCGCTTGCACACCGCCGCCAACATCATTAAGTAGTTATGAAAGCTGCTGTTATAGATTGGTAGACTTTTGGTAATTACAGAGAGAATATTAAAACCATCTAAGAGTTAACAAGGCACAAATCTCATTGCATTGATCAAAAAATTACCACCACTGTCCACTGGCACTACCAAGTGTGAACAGCAGGATTGCTCATTTTGGACACTGTGATGTTGAAATATCTGATTCATAACTTATTGAAGTGTAACAGCAGCATTAACGGGGCCATTTGCTGGTAGTAAACTGGTAGTTTACAGAGATTTAAGGTATCTTCTCGGGTGTTAACAAAACAAACTTTTGTATCCAGCTGAGCAGGACCTCAACCAGAACAAATCTAACTATCTGAGCCATGTAGTGGTCACTGGACCCAGGACTTTCCGAAGCTTGGTTTTAATTCTGGGGTATCGCTTGTCTTAATGTTGTTGGGCTAAGATTTATCCCATCCACCAATGATGAAAAAAAAAAAAAACTGGATGAAATTTTTAATTTTTCCATTTCTTTCCCGACTGCTGTGGTGGACTGGATTCTTAAAATGCCTTTTATAATTGCATCCATTCCTAACTGGTCGACCACCAGTGGTGCAGCTGCTACACAATCTATCATAGCCATCCACTACTCTGCTCGTTGTGGCTTTCCTGGCAGGAGTGATAAACCCTGCTGTTCTGATCAGGAAAATCCAGACAGTTTGCTGTGTTGGTAGACCTGATCCACATTGGGAAGGTGAGCAGCAGGGACATTGTGGAGACGAGCTGGTTGCCTGACACCTGATGGAAGATTAAATGATTTGGGGACTGCTGACAAACACTTTGCTGCTTTTTTATCCTTTTTAAACCTGAGTATAGACAGTAGTAGGAGGTACTTAAATCCTCTTTCCTGCACAAACTTTTTTTTTTTAAACCTTAGCAATAAAAGAGTAAACTTTTTACTTACATTATGTTGACTAACCTAACAAATTCTAATCACTGAGATCTTATTGGAGATCACTGAACACCCATTAAAACTGTATTCAGCTCCCAATTAAAAATTGCAATTAAATGCTTCTTTAAAAAGCATATGAGACAATAAATGATTAAAATAACAATTAAAGTAATCAAAAAGCTTACTAAGCTCCTGTAGTTGTTTGAGTTGAACGATTTCCGCCTGTCCCTCCTCATCTCCTGAGCTATAGTGCAGGGCAGAGCCTTCCAGCATAAACCAGCCCATCCTCCAGTGGTACAGGTCGTGGCCTTCTTTGTAGTAGAGTCTGCCAATCAATTCACTGTCTTTCCGAACCAGACCCTCAACTTTAGACGGAATGAAGTGCTGCCAGTGAGACACAAACAAAAAAGAGAATTGGATAACAAGAACTTCTAGGATTAACAATGTAAAACTTTTTTTTGGAGTAATCCATCAAAAAGCAAGAAGTGTGCAAACAGAAAGCAGGTGCAACCTTCTTTGCTAAGTTTCTGCTCCCTTGTGAAAGTATTTCAACTGTTAAGCTCTATCTGGTCATTGTTCTGTGATTCGAATTGAAAGCCTCTGGTACAGATGGAGAAACATATGGGCTAATGATGCAACACCTTTCACTAGAAATCACTTGGTTGCCTGGGACTAAAAAGATAAAGGATAAAATGAGGGCATATTTTCATCAGGTATTATTACAAGATCCTGTCAGCATGCAGAGAGAGACAGCAAAGCCACTTGTCTTAGTGAAAGACGCGCAGGCAGCATGGGGCTCAGTGAGGACATAAAGTGGCTGAGTGAATGGAAAAGTGTGAGACAGATGTGCGGTGGTTCTGCAGCATGTTCACACAGTTTCTTCTTTTTACTTTTAAGTAAAAAAATAAACTTAGAAAAGAAGCAAAGAAATGTGTGCTTTGTGTGGTGTGTGAAGTGCGAAGTGTATCACCTTTGTCAGCGCCTGGATCCAGCCATGCTGTGTATTCTGTGTTTCAGCTCCAACAATCAGCACTCGCTCCGTCTGCAGGTACAGCTCAACGGTGAACATGGCTCTGCCAAAGACACAAAGCTCAACATTACATACAATATACGGGATTTAAAATGTTCCCAGAAATGCAGAAAGACAGCAGAAACGTCCAAAATGATCTATGTTTCTGCATAAGGTGAAAACAAAACAAACAGGTTAAATCCGTCTGATTCAGTGAGTGATGAGATAGGGCAAAGCTGCTTCTGTAAATGTCCATATTCATTCTGCTGCATTCACACAATGCAGCAAAAAAAAAGTATCCAACTTTTTTAATATGACAAACTCATGTACATTTCAACTCATCAAAGGCACAGGTGTAGTTTGTTCCATAGGGTTTCCTTGCATTGAATGGCCAAACAAAACATGTTTGTAAATGAGCATGACCAACACAAGAGCTGTAAATGGATTAGTACATAAAATGTAGTGTAGCCATCACCGAGGTTAACACAACAAATTAGCACAAACAAATTAGACCGCTCTAGCAACTATTTCAAATAAGCGACTAATGACAAATCTAGCGACTTTTTCTGGTGTTATTGGAGCCTTTTGGAGACTGACGAGAAAGCTTATATAGTTTACTTCTCAATGAGCTGCGAGCGCTGCTGCAGGATCCTCCCCCATCCATTAGCGCTCACAGCTGCAGTCAAAGCAGAAGATGTTCACCTCTGCTCCATGATCAGACTGAAAATAAAACTCGCAAAGCTGCTGCTGGCTGATCCCGCCCTGGCTTGCCATCAGATATCAATGCCTATTAATAAAGAGTCTGGATGAAAACATTAAAAAAGTTAAAAGTACTGTAACAGGGTGGTGTGTAGCACAACTGGTTGAGCAGATGATCCATGTACACAAGTTACAGCTCCTCAATGCAGCTGGCCCAGGTTCGGGTCCCTGGTCTCTCTGACCCACCTTTACCTGTAGTACTGTAACATGGTGTAAACTCAGAGAACAGAGTCTACACAGTCAGAGCTGTTAGTTAAAATACTTAAAATGACACTTTAATTTTATGTTTGTTCATTTTTGGGCAGGGATATTTTCTATTACTTTTTCTACTGTTTTGAATTTAAATGCAATTAAATGCACTTTTCAAGACATTACTACAGTTTGAGTTTACAATATTAATGTCTGTGTCTATTATATGATTTAGCCGTCCACTAAAATTGATGAAAAAAAAGTTGCTTTTTGGTTTTATATATATATGTATATATATATATAACCAAATATTGTAACCCAAAAATTTGCTATTAATCTGTCCTAGTTTTTCACATCCTTTCTCAGCCTATTATTTCCTCTGTGGAGGTAAACAGGACAGAGTAATGCTACGTTAATGACCTGCTCACACTGCCAAACTCTGCTCCTCCTTCTTGCTGTTTGCTACAGTGAGGGCAGCTCTAAATACTTCAGCAATGGGTGTTTAAGGTGACGTGTCACCCAGGTCACAGCAGCTCTGAGTTGCTCTCTTCTCACACGTATCATGGGAACAAGCAAGATATGGGTGTTTGCGTGCCCTCACACGATCCCACCCTCCGCTCTCCTCACCCTCTATACACCACCCTCCTCTTTCAATGCTGGCAGGTGTGCAGGAGCTTGTTAGAGGAGGTCCCACTGGGAAAGAGTGTCGGAGGAGTACATTGTTGTTCTTGGCAAATCCATCAGTAAAGAAAGACCTGGAGGAATGAGAGATGAACACTGCAATATATGAGTCGCAGAGGGAGGGAGGTAAGTTGTGGCAAAGGTAAGGAAGAGATGGCAAGCTGACAGCAGTGGAATATATGGCCAAGACCACAAAGGCCACTTTTATTTACATTTGTCCGGTTTTAATTTACTCATCTTTCTCTTTTACTCATATCTTTACCTTGTCTTTCCTTTATGTCCCATACAACCCTCAAAACTGAAAGTGTGTTTCAGGTGTAGTACACTGACATGCTGAATTCAATGACTTAATTGGACGGTGCAGCTGTTTTAAAACATAAAAGAAGGAAAAGTAGTTTGGTTGACAATGCACGAGCATGACAAGTAGCAGAGATATAAGACGGATTACGCTTAAACCCTGAAAGCCATGTTTTTAAAATAGCAAAAAAGAAAAAGAAAAAAGACTAAACAAAAACACTGAAGCTACCAGTTCATAGTTTTATTTTGTAGGTCAATATGTAACAAGTCTACATGCTTTAAAGCAATACTACATACATTTCTGGCCATTAAACTTTGCTATTCTGACTCAGTTTGATGGCACACTGACATTCACTATGTACATCACTAGAGTTGAGTCACAGTGCTGAGAAACCACACTTCACAACTGTGTGTTGCATCTTGGAGCATCACGTAATAACTGTGTTTTTGTTATGGAACCACATCACATGCCGCCACCTGGATATCAACAGACTGGCTGTTTTGGACCCAGTAGTCACTGAGGCAAAGGGTCAAAAAACGCTCTCTTTTAAACTCTTGCTTAGCTAAAGGGGCATTATTGTAAACTAAATATTAATCAAAATAATTACCGAGAAATCATAAAAAATATACCTAACAGAATGACAGTAGATAGTAAACAGCCATCCACCCTTAGTGGCATACAGACAGCATCCTTCACTCGCTCATACCACCTCAACTGGCTCCATTTGATCAAAGAGGCAGCAGCTTTCCGTTAAACCTCCTTGAACGACTGAGCCAAAGGTGACACCTTTTGGAGAAAGCTTATTTCCCTTATTTTTCTCTGCAGTCTTACACTCTCAATCACTACCCACAGCTCACGGCCTTAGGTGAGGGCAGCAACATAGATCAACCAGTAAACTGACAGTTTCAACTTTTGGCTCTGCTCTCGCTTTACCACGACAGACCTGCGATGGTCTGTTGCACCAATCAGCCTGTCAACCCTCAGCTCCACTCTTTCCTTGTTTATGAACACGATAAATACCTTAACATATCTTCTTGAGGCAACAGTCTGTCAAACTCATTTATTTGGATCACATTTGAATTTCAATTTACATTACACTTTTAGTTAAATAGTTTTACAAAGATAGACTCGAAGTGCTCTCTGTACCTGTACATACAAACTCTTTGAGCTTTGCTTCTTTCTCTTAATAGTTTAGCTACAACTAAAGAAAATGAGATTTGCTGCATTCACAACCACAGAAAGAGCAATTAATTAAGTGAAATATGAGTTTCATGGAAAAGCGTATTGCAAAGCTATCTACATATGAGTTATTTTAATTACACCATAAGCTTTCAAGTAATTTTCATTCTTTAGCCCTCTTTTAGGAATATAACCCATCTAAATTACAAAGACCCCACCAAGGAGTCTTTAAAAAGTCCTTTTTGTACGGCTGTGACTAAGAGAAGAGAATGACGGAAAAGAGAGTGATAAATGGAGAAGTGGTGGGAAAAGCAGCCAAAAAGATTGTAAAAAAAACAGGAAATCACAGAGGAAAGGGAGCTTCTTTTCAGGATTGTTCAATGGATCTGAAGGACAAAACTGACTTACAATTATTCCTGTTCAAACAGGCAGATGAGTAAAGAAAAAGTCCCTGGAAAATCTCAACTTATCACCAGCCACCATACTCGCTTTGCATTAATTCCTTGGGAGTGGGTTTGTAATATTCATGTAACTTTAGCAAACGTATGTTTCCGGCCGCTCTATAATTCACGGTGTCCTCTGCCACGGTGAAATTACCCAGATGCCGTGTTTAATGGAAGCGACACCTACGGCCTCCTGTTGCGCGGTGATAGGCTGCTGGTGGGAGTGTGTCATCTGCATGCATTAATATTCATGAGCGGAAGACAGTCAAGAGGTGAGACGTCCCCGCACTCTCGGTGCTCAGGCATGCTAGGCATGATGGGAATGCTGGAAGTTTCAGAAGTGAGATGGAGTGAGGCAGAGTTTAATCTAGTGAAACGCATGGCCATTAAGAGTGTTAGCGACAGAGAAATAATAGCCTTTCTCAGGGTGACGCTGTGACCTGTAACTGGTATGTGTGCAGCAAGCTAAAAATGGAGCTGCTTTGTAGTGACTGCGCGCCCAGTGTTACTGTACCTGTCATGGCTGTGTGTGTGTTTTCTTTTTTTTTTTTTGTCTAGTTCATCAGACAGACCATAGTTTATACTGCCAGATGTGCTTCTTATTAGGAGTTTAGATACCATTTACAAATAAATGAACTGTTTCCTCTTTGTGACATCTGCTGCGATCATTAAAGTCTTGTTTTCTGCTTTAATCATGAACCGTTATCAGACTTCATGCTTTGAAGCTGCAGCACACACAAACAAAGAAAGACACACAAGAAAAATCGATGCATCTGTTTCTTCTTTGTGTGTTTCTATCACCTCTAGAAATAAGGAAAAGTTTGTTGTCAGAGTAACTTTTTTAACTGAATCATAATCTAACAGCGAAGGGGTGGAGACCGTAAAGTTAACACAGGAAGTGGCGGTTAAAGCTGCACTATAGCCAGCAAAGTAAACTGAAAATATAGCTCTCATAAAGCTCTGATGGTTCTGTTAAAGTGAATGATGCTCTGTCTGAGATTATGTTAAGACATATGATGAGGAGGAACAAGTGCATCCGAAATCTGTGTTTACAAGCTTGTCTGTGTTTATGTCAAACCAGGATGGCATTACATGTGCAGTAAATCGTTATTCAGCCAATCAAAGAAATAAATCACAAAGGAGGCTTTTGTTTCATGTGTAGTATAGGTGTCCTCACAGCAGGTTAAATCATGATTTAGTGAAGGGGATGTATATGAAGCTTTTTAAAGGGGCTTTTTATCAGAGCTGTTTGAAAAACTGGGTTCCAATTAGAGCCCACTTACCTGGCTGATTTCCTACAAAATGTAATTTATCAGTAGGGATTGGATGTATTGGTTCTTAAGCCACAGTAAATCCAATTTTAGTGATTTTAAACGTGTAATTTCCACGTTTTAATTCAAATAAATTGAGAAAAGTATGTGTATGTGTGAGAACTCATACCCAGCTCCAGTCATTGTTTCCGAGTTGTTGACAGCCAGGCTGACCACTTCGCTGATGTCCACTCTCCCCATGGCTGAGGGGCTTCGCTCGCTCTCATAGTAACTCAGGAAGCCGCCCTCCAACGTACACCAACGACGCACCATGTCTAAAACACACATACATCCAAGCATTATTTAAAACAGCACTGTGTATGAGGACAGGGGAGCTGAAGTATTCACAGGACACATGCTTGCAATAACGTTTAAAAATCAGTGCATCACAAACAAAATAATGTAATTGCCATAAACAACTAGCATGCAACCTTCTTTTATTTTTTAGCTTTTTGATTGTAAACTGTCTCTACTTAAATATTGCATTATTTTATTCATTCACTGATTCAAATCTCTTTCCTAAACTTTAAGCTGAAGTACAGATTTAAGAAAGATTATGTTCTCAACTATCTTCCCATTGCTGTCAACTGCAATGACAAGGAAATGGAAAATTTCATTTCGGTGGCTCATGGACTTAAAGGAAAACCTGAAGGGTGAAACATTTATCAAAACCTTTTCTTCTGTTTATTTACTGCAATGGTAAGTCCACGTGTCTCAGCCAGGAGCAGCCTACTGAATGCTACAATGGCTTTCTGAAGGTTTTCTAAAAGTCATGTGTGTTCTCATAGCCTGTGTAAGAGGCCCCAAAATGAGAGAATTCTGTCTCCTCGCTCACTTGCTTGCTCCACTTTTCAGCAAATCTGTGAGTCTGAGATATTTCCCTTTGTGACTTCACAAAGGGAAATATCTCAGACTCACCACTGACCTTTTAGAGGGCAGGCTAGCTGAGCCCTCTAAAATCACTGAGCGGGTGACAGCGAAAGCTGGATCATCTCCCAGAGAGCGGTGTGGCGTAGGCTTGGATAGGCACCACTCATGAACATTTAAAGGTTTAGACACAGAAACAGCCCGTTCTAAGTAGAGCTCACTAGAGCTACTTTTGAAATGGCTTAAACGAAGGACCAAGACTGAATTTGGGGTAATACACTTTGAAAACAATGTTGTTGGACCTCTGACACCCATTATGAAATTGTTAAAAAAATGTACAATATGGGACCTTTAATAAATAATAAGGTTAGGGAGTTCCATAAATGTATGGTGCGTTTAAGTGCTGGTGGAAGGCTGGGTCATCTGGATTTTATAGTTATTTAATATAAAAAACTATGTATGAAATTATCCACCTGTATTAAAAGGCTGATTCTATGTCTTTACAAGAAAACAATTTAAAACAAACTGTCTTGTTTCAGGTGTATATGTATGAAAATTTACAAACCAGTGGTCTGAGACACAGCTGGCTGTATTTTGTATATCTTGTACGTGTAAAGGTTGCCCAGCCATAAAATTTCGTGGTGGTGCGATGTCTTGTTCTTTTACCTTGTGCGTACTTTCATATTGTGGCATGGTTTTGAATCCTTAAATGTTTTTAAGATACATTTTTATGTGATCTTGTTTTGATTTTTTGGGGTTTTTTTTTAATCAACAAATGAAGTTCAGGTTTCGACACATACCGGTTTCAGTCTCAAGGCTGCTTGCCTTGTCTTTGGTGTAATTTCGTAAACCTGACATTAATTTAAAACATACTGATCATTAAATGCAGAAGCAGCTATTTTACAGACAACCTGCGTGCCTACTGTCAGCTGCAGCTACACCATCATACAGGAAATGTTACTTCAATTGAACAAAAGAAGTTTAAATCTGCCTGTTTCATTCAGTGTAACTCCTGTTTAAGATTCTTTGCTGGGTGTAAATGTGTTTACCCAGACCCCCTGATTTTGTACAACTATGGACAACTCAAAGGGTCCTTAGGTTTTGGCATGCAATCTTTACATTATGTTTGTATACACTAAGCTAAAAGCTTTTTTTCTTGTATTTACAAATACATGTGCCTGTTTTAGCCTTGTGCTACCTTACGCTATAATGTTAGCATTGGCTAACAGACACCAAAAGCTTCTGATCTTACCAGACCAAAACCGCAGGACGTACCAATATGTATTGCTTCATGGTTTCAACACAAACTAAAACAGTTATGCAGGTGTACTTATAAGAGCCGCCTCTCACACTACGCTAATCTGATGTTAACTTTAGACACTTTCTACTTTTGCCCTTTCCATATGCTACAGCTACTGGAAAAAATGTAGAGGCATACATTTGCATACTGATCAAATTTTACAAACCGACTATTGTTAGTAGAGTCAAAAAAAAAGGCAATTAATTAGAGCCTGCAATTTCAGCGATTGGTTTGGAACAATTAGACCCACTCCAATCTATTTAACAGCATTAATGACTCTCTGCAAGCTGGTTATAGTGTTACTGAGAAATCGTTTAAAAGTTCAGAGATAAGTCCATGTGTTTCAGCTTACACACTGTACTGTATCTGGCAGATGAGTATCATAGGTTTCTCTCTCATTTTTTGTCTTTTATTTTTAGTGCTTAACCCTTAAACTGAAATATTTTTATGCAAAGCCAATTTGTTAAAATCCCACTTTCTGAAGGGCAGAATTTCAAGTTATCATATCAGAGAGAATACATGAGAAAAAAAAAAAAAAAAAACACTTTATGTTTGGACATACATACACAAGCATGCACACAAAATTAAAGCTGTTTAGGGACACCGAGTAGCAGGCAGATTTCAATCAACAAACATCATCTCAGCGGAAAAGCTGGAAAATACACAACATTGTCTTTCATGACTGTCTGACTGTGTGATTTACATAGCCAATGAGCATGAAGTTCATAAAAACATACCTAATTTTGGATTTTCAAAGTCACCGTGCCATCTGCTTTTTTGTTCTGCAACAAACACACGCGCACCAACAGCTTCCCAGCCCACACCCCCTGCCGTTCGCAACTCCAAAGTTCCCACTGTATTCATCTCATGAATATGCTAATTGTGCATTCCTCTGCCAACTGTGTGTGATGTTTCAGAAGGAACAGATATAGTACCAATAAAAAGGAAGTGTCTACAACTGGATGTTAAAAGAAAAAGGATGTGATAAGGATGAAAAAGGAGGATGTCAGTTTTGCTCTAGTCACCCTCGTGCTGCCACTCTGCGGCTTTTTATGACTATGTGTTCTCGGTTTATAAAAGAAAAAATAATAATCATTTGGACACGATTCTGCAAACTGCTTGAAAACTGCAAAAAAATAGCTAGTATTTAGTTTCTCACTTGGCATTTAAAACACATTCTCCTTCTGACCCTACTTCACTTCAAGAAAAAGATTATTCCTGCAGCTGCAGATTCATCATCTCCATTTAAAATCCACCATACATGAAGACGTCTTTTTTATGTGAGTGGATAGAGCAAAGCAGACAAAGTGTGGTATTTAAAGCCATTACCGCTTTGGTCTATCTGGCAGGATACTGTGTTGTCTTGGTGACGCAAGCGATGGAAATACACTTTGCTTTGGTTTCAAATGTGTCTAAATCACTAAGGGTTTGGAGAAAATGTCATGTCCATCATATTTAATAGAAGATGGTAAAGTTCTTGTTTTGTGCTACATTTCTCTTTAACTTTGCCTTCTTTCTCTCTTCCACCCCTCTAATTGGGTAATAACTGAACAGTTTTCCTTTCTATCCTAAAGTCTGTTACTATTAAAAGCAGCTGGAAAACTCAACAATAGCAAAAAACAAAACTAATTTTATCTCAGTTGTGTTACGTAACATGCAAACATGAAGCCTGTATGAGACTTGCTGCTTTCTTATGATTTGGTCATAATTTAACAAACTGCTAAATTATGTCTTGCTCCAAATTTCCTCATATCAAAATTCCATACTTTTCCAGACTCAGTCTTTAGATTCCTCACTTGTTTTCATGCAGTCATGACTTGAGTACAAATATTAACTGTTGATGTTTATTGAATGATTTTGAAATTTAATAGTAAACATGGATGTTATGTGTTTAGCTAAGATGCAGACCTCTGGTTCTAGGTCCTGATCAATCGCCATAAAAATCAATGTATGATGTCATTTCCATGGAAAAGTAACATATCTGCCCACATATCTGCCCTGTTCCCTCAGTTTTTTTTGTTTGTTTTTTTTTGCTTATTTGCTCTTTTATGCCATTATTCCCAGTTTCCCTTGCATGTTAAAACTCTCCAAAGTGCAACTTAGCTAGAGCGTGCATGGTCACCAACCTCAACCATTTAAAAAAAATAATACCTGGCTATTACAGTGTGGGGGTGTATGGTTATTTAGTATGGGAAGAATGGATATACAGTAATAATAAGCCAGCACAAGCCATGAGAAGATGCCAGCCAAGGACAGTAGCAGCAGGCAATGCAATACATTTCTATAGCACATTAAAGCAACTTAATGAGCTGTAGATGGCAGCTTCCCAGGCTAAATGAACAAATACTAGCCATGACAGTTGCCATGACTGGGGTCTGCTGAGTCAGCAAGTGCTAGCTAAAATGCCCCTGTGCAGGACCGAGTGAGCATCCAAGCAAGCAACAGCAGCCAGTGGCGCTCAGGTGAAATCAAGGCTGCTCCCTGGGCTGCTCACCCACTCAGCCCTTTCCAGATGAACAGCCTTTCCTTCCCAGGCAGAGTGAGTAAGAGCTGGTGAAATGTGAAATCGCAAACTACCATAACATGTTTCTTAAAAGGTGAACCTTGGCTAGAGAAAGAAGGCGGATTGTCATTTATGAGAAAAACAAGTTGATGATTTCTTGTTTTCTCAATTAGTTTCTGCTCTTCATTGGTAAATGTTTATTTTATGAAACTTTGGCTGCATTATTATGCTTCATAGCAAGATAAAGTGTGAATTTGTAGGCAAAGGCAAATTTATTTGTACAGCACATTTCATGTACAAGACAATGATTGTACAGCACCATTTAACAAAAGCAAAAGATTTTTAATCTGAATTGTGAATCATGTTACTAAATACACAATTTTCTTCTTTTTCCTTTTTAACCAGTGTTGCGACAAAGCCAACATTTTTTTTCCCTGTCAAAGTTGTTATTGAAATATTTAGATGGACTGGACGAAATTTCATTAAAGAAAGTTAATGTTCACCAGAAGCTGAACTCAAATCCACTGACTTTTCCTCAGCCATAAAGACATTTCCACTTCAGTATGAACGGTCTCAACAATGGCTGGATGAATTAAGCTGATTTTCAATCTAAAGTCAAATTTCCAATTTGTTCAAAACATCATTCATTAAAATAAACCACCTCAGCAAACTCATTCTGTAGTAATATTCTTAGTTGACAAGGTTAAGTCAACAAATGTTGACAAGTCTTCCCTCATACATGTATTTAAATGAAGCAGTCTGGAGCTAAATAAAAGGTAATAAATGAAAAACCAAAGGGGAAGCTGAAATGAGTCCTTACTTCAGCCACACATATTTCTTATTTAAGCATTTTTATTTAGAAACTTATAGGATAATTTGTCTTCAATGAATGATTACAAAAAAAAATTCAAATTACTCTGAAGAAATCTTGCGCAAAGTACTGTGCAAGACATTACAATGTCCAAAAAAGTTTGTAACGTTTGTTGCCTTAGGTCCTAAAGTTACAGAGCTGAATGCTATAAAAGCTAAAATATCTAACTTTTATGGTGGTATACAGTACCAGACGTTTGGGCACACTTTCTCATTAAATCTAATGGGAAAGTGTGTCCAAACCTTTGCACTGAAATGTCTTGAATAAACTACATTTAACATCATCATTGAGTTTTTTAGAGGTTTTTCCATAGTTTGAGGACAGTTACACTGAAAATCCCACTAATCATCTGGAAACAATCAGTGTGAGATCAAGGATCTTTTGATATAGATCTAATATGTCAAATCATTTGACACATTTAATGTGTGGTGGCTTTATTTAAATTAAAAATTAATAATGGTTACTGTTTGTGTGTGTACATGAAGTTTGCTTACTGTAAGCAACAACAAGATGGATAAATGCAGACTAGCTCACTGAGTTTGATACAACTGAATTAAATTAGTACTGAACTTCTTTCAAAATTGTGGGAAAAGTTCCTTCCAATCACAGCAGTGAATTCCTCTGAATCCCTCTAAGACACTTCACTAGGAAACTGGCTTCATCAGGAATCAGCACATTGCCCAAAGATGCGCATCCTTCTGTCGTCTTTGTTTGTAGTTCAGCATTTCCTTAGCGGGTGGGATACCACTAGCTTTTACACAAGCGTAGTATGGCGAACAATGGTGCTTGATTTACAATCAGGCAGCTGCGTCCATTGCCAGCTGTTCCCCCACACACAGCAACGGCCCCGTGGCCCAGCCGTTCTCCACGGGGGTCCGCAACCAGCCGCCAGAGACAACGCTAGCGGAAGCCAACCGTGCTGCATGCCGCAACCAGATAAATTGGGCCAATTAGCTTGTACGCCAAGAGAGCTCACTGCATAGTATTTTCCAGAGGAAGGAAAGCCTCCAAATCTACAGTGTGGAACTTCTATCTCTCTTTCTATGCTTTTTTTCCCCCTTTGAGCAAATCGTTAAAAAAGGGGCTAAATGCTCCAAGTGTGGAAGATGAGCAGGTTGATTAGACAAATTGAGCCAATGTGGCAGTTAAATGTTTCATTGTCTACCCGCCAAATGGATCGCGTTAGAGAATAACATTTTTTAATAAAGTTTTCATTCTGGATTGGTATTCAGCTTTAACTCTCAACAAAAGATATTCCCAATGTCCCATTAAACTTTTTTTTTTTTTTTTTTTTTTTTTTAAATCGACAGCTCCCAGACAGTCATTGCAGCACGCATCAAAATAGCAGGCTGTGCCTCTTTCTGCTGAACCTTCCTTCAATAACTCTCCCACATCCAGCTTTTTCACCAATCTTCTGCCTATCTTGCCATCAGACTAAAATATCTGGGATGAAGACATCTGGTGGACAGCTTGTCAGGGGAGCTGGAAATGGAAATCGAGAAACTGAAGGGATCTGAACGATCTGTCTGTGCCAGAATTAGAGTCCACTTCATTACAGGGAGGGATGGACAGATACAGCATACGGTAAGGTTTTAAAAAACACTATATGCCATCTATTTCTGGCTTCAGCAGCAGCACAACTCGCTTATTTAAGTAATCGCTAGAAAATGGATATTTGATTAAGACAAACTGCTTAATAGGCTTTGTGTACTCCTTATGAAATATTAAACAAAGCAGCATGAACGTGATTATTTGAAAATTTCAGTAATTTAACATTGATTGATGAGAAAGATTTCAACAAAAAAACACAGAAGAAGATTTGGTTTGTATTAAACAGCTGAGTCCAACTTGGAAAAGAAAGTAATTGGGCTCAGTAAAACATAATTTAACTTCTCCCTCCTTTCTCCATCCTCTCGCTCTGTTCTAGTTGTGAGTTTCTGTTTCAGGCAAAACGCAGAAAGCTGATGATGAGGAAAAGCCTAAACTAATCAGAAATTAGGGGTGCCATTTCCCTGCTGCCACTCACCATTTCAAACAGCAACTGCCTACTGTCTCCCTTTTCCTTCCAAGACTCACAGACAGACACAGATGCCCACAAAAAGCAATAACACACTTTTGAATATAGGAGCAGCATGACTCACTCCTCTGCCGTTCAAGGGAGAGGACTTAATATATGCTGGAGACGACCATCTCCACCGGATATGGCGTGGAGCTCAACATATCAAAAAAATAAATAAATAAAAAATAAATAAAACAAGGTTTATTGTTTTTCCTACCTTTAACTAAATTACAAACCAAATCAAAACTGAGAATATAGTGTCAAAATGCTATGTCCCACTATTACTATAGCTCCTATAAGGAAGAGCACAAAAGCCTAATATAGGTGTCTACACATTAAAAAAAGAAAACAAGTTTAAGACACTGTAGCATAGTGCTTTTATTAAGCCCTGAGCACAAGCTATGAATTATTAAGAATTCAGGCACATCTAACCATTAGCCTGGGAGCGAAAGGCATCCTGTTGTACATTCAAAAATACCTCATCTCCCTGTGCTCACAGTTCTGACAGCGCTTCCTTTTTGATTGAAGAAGTTGGAACACGTTGAGTTTTAAACCCAACCTCACTGAATTTTTGAGCAGCTGCAGTTAAAGAGCCATTAATGCATAAAAACAGAGGAAATAAAGTGTTTATTAGCTGAATCTTATGAGGACGGGCAATTTCAGTAGGCTCTGGTTACTAAAAAAGGGTCTTTATCAACACAGTCACTTATAGCATTACTCTGAAACACAAACCACAGGCGTATAGATGGAAAGTAAACGGCTCATTTACTTTTAGAAATTTCAAGGGTGCAGGAATAAATGGTTATGTTTAGTGGTAGAAAATTAGCTCTCGAACTGCAGTTAACTTTGCAAAATGTTTCAGTGTCTCTTTGCTCAAAGTTTGTTTGGAAATCTCCCCAAAACTTTACTGACATGTTCAATAACTTTATGAGACTAAGTCTAATTATACGCTGTCTTACAAACTTATTCCTACAAATGCAAAGGATAAATGTCATGTATTTATTTTAAAAAATGGTAATTCTACAGAATTTATCAAATTTTTAATTTAAAAAAAGCTGCAATTTTAATCAGTTGAGCTAAACATGAATGAATTCCTTTAAATCTCAGACAGAAAACATTGTAATAAAACAAGAAAATGCACTGTGCAAAATTAACAAGACGCTTTATTATAGTTATGTGTTTTAATTTAAAAAGTAATTAATATTTGTCTCATGATTAGAAGCATTTCAGATACATTTACTAATTTCTATCATTTGACCAATGAAACACAAAGATGTAATACTTCTATTTGTTTTTGTGAGTACATGATAACACAAGAGTTGAAGAAAAAAACAAACTAAGAATTAAATTTCAAACTAGTGGAACTAGTTATTTAAATGTAACATAAATTGTTATTATTATTATTTTTTTTTTTGTAAAGATAATGAGATTTTCAAGAGATACTCAGATAACATTTCTCTCCAGCTCCTGTGAGAGGCAATTTTCCAGACCTCAGCTCTGTTCATTAGCCAGCATGAACAACCAATGAGGGCTGAGGGTGACTGGGGTGATGAAAACAGAGATGGATGTCTTGCTCAACATGAATGAGACTGCTTATTCAAGTGGCAGCTACTGTTTTTCTACTCCATCCCCCTTGTTCTTATCCCACTCCTCCACCTTCCAAATAACCCCCATCCCCAGAGGCAGTGCCCAAAGCTGGCTCCTTCTCCTAATTACCCATGGGCCCCGCAAGTGCTCCAGCTGTTTGGAGAAGTGGGACCACAGCAGAGAAGGAGGTGCAGCAGCAACTAAGAGTCGGGTGGGAAACTTGCAGGCTGATTAAAAGTTTTAAACTGTCTTGGAGGACAAAGGAAGAGGAATTCTGAAGTTTGGGAGGAAGCATTTTAGGTATATTTTGCAGAGAACTGTACCAAAGTTGCTCAGTTAAGTCTTTTTTTTTTTTTTTTAGTTGACCATTGACCATGACTTGACCGGTGCCTCCATCGAGTATTCACAGCTCAGTCATCTAACATACATCTGTCTGACAAGGACTCCCAGACGACCATGCAAAATGCTTTTGAAAGACACGTGCATTGATCGTTTTGACTGGACTGTTTGCTGTACGGATTAAACGATTGGCAGTTTGACAACTGACAGGCTGACACTGATTGATCGATCAGCGCTTAACTGGAGGAGACCTCTGACAAACATGCGGCTTAAATTGCTTACAAATGGATTGACGGATTGATTGGCCTTGCCAGGGCTTTGCAAAATGGCTTCTATACTCACCGTCTCTTCCGCGCCGATCCAAAGTTGCCTTGGCAGGGCCAGAGGACACGTAGAGGAAGCCGTCCATGAAGAGGGAAGCATCAGACAGCGAGGTGTTGTCCGACCACTGCTCTAATCTGGGGAAATCTACAAGGAGACCAGACAGCAGGAGATGAGCAAAGAAATGGCGTTACCTATGATTTATGTTTACCCTTTACCTGCTTAATGAGTAGTGGTGTTTGACCTTAATTTCCATGTCACCATTTTTTTTTTGATTTGAAATATTTTTTCTTGTACGCCTGACCTTCCAAATTTCCCTGCACTCAAGAAGTTCTGCAGGGTTTAAGCCATTTTTAAAACCATGGAAAGCAACGGTTTGAGGGCTCATAGTTAATATTGTTTACTGTCAATTGATAAGTGGATGAAAGGAAACTGATCTCCAACAGGATAAAAAGTTTAACACAAAACTTCTCCGACATTTTTTAAAAAAAACTAAAGCATCTTAGGCCTACTTTGCATATTTCTAGAGTTAAAAAAAGAAAGAGGCACCATGCAGAGGTCTGAGATTTGAGCTCTTGGGTAACTTTTGCCAAGACTTCATACCTTATTTAGCTCAAGAGAAGTGTACAGAAGGATTAAAAGAAGACACCTCAGTATCCCTATTTCAAATGTAAAATAGTTTCAGCAAGGTGTAGCAAACTTTGGAGTGTGAAGCTACACCTGCACAAATATGACATTCACAGAGCAGTCATACAAAGAAAAACTTCCTGCACCCTCACGACAAAATTCCGCATCAAAAGGTTGTAAATAAACTTCTAAATGAGCCAGACGCAATTTATAAAAAATTACTATGATCGGACAAAGTCTTCGATAACAATCTGGCAATCAATTAAAGATGTGGAAATTCTGAGAGAATTACACACAAACATGACAGTCTGCCATGTTTCCCACAGGTTTACGGCCTTAAGGACTAATTGTCTGTTTTGACCCTTTTGTTTCATACGTGTAACTTAGATACAGGATGAACAGGGTGTGAACCTTAACCTTAAAATCATCTCTGCTGAAACACATGTTCATGAGCACTGCAGCTGCAACAGGTACCCTATCCATTACAGCATGACAGTGGGAATATGACTTGTCACAAAATAGCTTAATTTAATCATGTGACTGTTAAACTCAGCTGTGTAGTCATGTTGCATGTACAAACTTACTATAAACCACAAAAAGGTGGAAATTAAAAAAAAAAAAGAAAAAAAAAACTCTACACAGAAACACAAACTTTTTTAAATATCCTGATAAACCGTTTTGTTCAGTGGAGTCTCTCTAATATTCTTAACGTTCAGATCTCAGATAACGTGTTAACATTAATAAAACTACATAGAATATTGGATCCACTTTAAGCCAATGAATTAGAAATTATTACAACTACAAGCACTCAGAGAGCACAGACCTCCGCCAAGCCATCAATTCACCCATCTGAGTAAAAACCCCAAAAGGCCCCACAGCCCACCCAGGTACCAACCCCATGCCAACACTCTCATGTATACTTCAAGCTAATATCACTATTTCCATCACCAGGATAGATGCCACATTTTACTAAGAGGCTTTGACACTGGAAACAAACCCTTGAACACCAAGATGAAGCAAATGCCAAATAGTCATGAAGTCATTGAAGAAATTTGTGTTTTCTCTAATGGGGGCAGTCTGGGTTAGATGTCATCATCTACCATGATGTCATCTTAGAATTTTTTTTCTTGCCATTGATTCTGAGCACAGTCTGTTGAGGTAGAAGCTGTATTGGCAACATGATCCCTATATCCCAATAGTAAAAAATGCTTTAAAAAATTCCTGAATACAGACGACAATCCGGATCCAGCCCATATGTAATCACTTGTTCCTTATTCCATTTCTGACAGACAGACCAACCAACACATGTAATAACATAACCTCCGCCTTGGTGGAGGTTAATAATGGTGGTACATTCGGCTTGAAGTTGTCTGTGTAACACCAGAATAGGATAAATACTCATGTTTCCATTTTCCCCTTCTTGGGAAACTTTAAAAACCACATGGGTCTATGTGTGTGGCATCAGAGCATAACTCTGGACAAAAAGAGTAGCTGCGACATGCCATCATGTAAATCAGCTAATCGACATCAGACTGTTTAATCTTTAAAGAACCTTTAAAGAACATACATTAATCTTAAAAGACAAAGTAGAAACCTGTTCTAGAGAAAAGGGAACCTTAAATGACTTCTGTCATTAATGTTGTGACTTAAAAAAACAGATCAAAATAAACTGAACTGATTAGGGTGGTGTGTCTCTTTGGAGGGGTGGGGCAATACCCCCAGTATAAAGGTAGGGAAACACTGGTCTGTAAAAACATGATTGGGATGAAACCGTTACAGCTCACCAACCTAAATATAATGAAAAATGTGTGTACAGAGCTTTGAAGAGCAATACATGCACGGCAACCCAAGAATCTCACAGAATTAGCCTTCTGATGAAAAAAGATGAAAACCCTCCACACAAGCGGTAGCAGACTTCCCTGGGTTCAGCAAACCTTTGCACGCTTTACTGCCTTCTTTAATGCTTGTATACAGGGTGTCCAATCTTTTGCTGTAATTCAATTTTTTTTTTGTAAAACAGTGAGCGTTCAGTCAAGAAAAAATAAAGTTTTCTAATGCGAAAAATTCACAAATAATATATTAATGCATAAACATCATGTAATAAAGAATAGATTGCTTGCAGATAAGAGATGTGATTCTAGTTTCTGCTTCTACTGTGATTCACATAATGACCTAAAAGTAGAAAAGACTTTTAGTCACACAAGACTAATTACTTACACACTTCTGCATTATCCTTAAACAGAACAATGAATCCTTCCCAGCCTTCTGATTGCTGTTGTTGAACCAATGTTCTGACCTCTACGTGATGAGTGTTTTCCCATGGACATTAAATTAGCAGCACACCATTATCCATTTTGTTGCAAGTAGCATAAAACATGATTATTCAAGCTGCTCTTTATTTAGTCATGACTTTGTCACATGGTCACACTTCTGCAAAGTCAAATATAAGTTGTTCTGGTGGCATTTCAAGGGACGGACCTCCATGGTTTCAATCTGTTAAAAAGGAGTTTTACACTCTGTGCTCACTTCATCTTTGTCCATTTAAATTTGAAGCATTGCTCACTCATTTCCCCTCCCTTTTCTTCTGAACTCCATCTATCCTTTTCTTGCTAGCTTTAAGAGCTCCCTACTTTCAACCTTATCATTCTCAAATTCAATTAGCTTCAATTCTGGGTTCAATTTTCTGCCAGAGCCTTGGTAATATCTTACAGATTTTATCTTCAGTACCTCCAGCTCTCTCATCAAGCAAGGTAAAATAACTTTAATTGAAACTGTTTTTGATTGAAGTGACATTTCCACCCTTTAGTGACAAGGCTGAAGCCTCAACCGTGGCCACACATCATTCCACAGAGAAAACCAATTAGCTCATTTAACGAGTCAGCTTATGTTTTTGTTCTGTGTGTTGACTGGTTCTGTCAAATTAATTAACTGTGTTCACATGTGCATTATTAATTTTCAATTTAAAGCACTGTATTCATTAATATTTTTGTCATTAACATGTGCGTCAAGAAAATAAACAAAATGGATGTCATATATCATGTTTAACAGCCTAATTGGTGATTGCAAGAAAGCAAAGGTCATTCACTATGAGCAACTTTTAAAACGTTTAAGAACTACTGAAAGAAAATCTGAATATCTGAGTGAATGGCTAAATCTCAGAGGACTAAACTGTCTACGACATGCTAATCTGTCAGCCATCAGAGATTTTAACAGGTCTTTTACATCATACCATTTACAATTTGCTTTAGTAGACTTTCCTCTGTAAACGCTGCCAATCATTCATTCATTATAAAGCCAACTTATCACAAGTATCCTGTTATTTTCTTTGGCCTTGTCCCATGCACACAGACCCCCCCCTGATTCTTTTAATCTTATGATAATATAAAATGCAGAAGGTCGGACCTTTGAAGGCTTTGCAGTTTCACGTTGAACCTTTTCTTAAAGTATTACACAATTTTTAGGCACAGTTTTGTCAACGGCCAACCCTCTAACTTCACATCTGAGAGGTTCTAATATACCCATACATGCTCTTATACACTGAAATACTGTCATTTATTATTCCAAAATCTCCTCTTATACCCTCCTCTGTGAGGCTCTAATATACCCAGTGGTGTTGCTGAACTGTTGCAAATTAACCCATATAAATGCTCATCCAGTTGTTTCTTTTTTTCTCTATATGTGCCATTTACATTTACACCCTTTGATATGTGTTGTTGTCATATACAAAACGAGCAAATATTTTTTCATGAAATGGCAAAAATGTCTGTTTCAACACTTGACATGTTCCTTTGTTCTACTGGGAATAAAAAATGGGTTTATGACATTAGCAAATCAATATATTATGTTTTTAATTTACATTTTGCAAAGCGGCAAACTCTTTTGGAATAATGATTGCAGTTTAGAAAACAGGACTTCCAAAAAGGAGCACTAAACATCTGTAGCTCATCCAAAACGCTGCTGCTAGAGTTTTAATCAGCACTAAGTGATCTTAACACATCACAGCAGTTTTAAAATATTTAACTGGCTTTCAGTCAGTCCCAGGATAGATTTTAAAACCCTACCGATTGTCTACAAATCCCAAGAATGGTTAAGGCCCAGAATACATCTGTGATATGTTCAGAGAATATAAACCTAGCAGAGCTCTGAGGACTACTGTCAACTACTCCAGACCAGAGTCCAGACTAAACATGAAGAAGCAGTATTTATCTGTTATGCTGCAAACAAGTGGAAAAAATTTCCAGTGGACGTTAAACTTTCATTAGATGTAGACCTTTTTAAATCCAGGTTAAAGACATTAATTTATTATTTATTTATCTTATTATTATGTATTTATCTTATGTGCCTATGTATGAAATCTGCACTGGCATTTTTTTAACTTATCTAGACTGTTGATTACTTGTAATCCTTTTATTATTTTATGTACTATTTAATGCTACTTCAGCAGCCCACTAGAATGATTTAAATGTTTTATGTGAAATACTTTTGTCTCATAAATTAAATGTGCTATACAAATTAACTTGTCTTGCCTTACTACAAAGCAACACATAAGTTTGATGGTACACAGTCTTCATGTCTGGGAAGCATTTTCTGAGACTACATTATACTGATGAGAGGTTTTCTGAACCCTAAAAATGTTTTAGCAACATAAAAAGTATATCTTTTTTGTAATAAAATCATCATTGCCACTGGTTTTGAAAGAATCCCCTTTAACTCAAACTGCAAATGCTGTGGTTATGAAGGGCTATTTTAAAGGATGCACCTAAATTCATCATCATCTTCAAACAATTATTTCTGCCCAGCAGCACGTAGCGATCCAATAAACAGCAGCGGCATTTCTGGCATGATACAGGCATTTTAATGTGCTGTGGCCATCTGTAATAAGAGCAATATATTTTTGAAGTGACGCCAAGGAATTCAGAGCCAAGTTAGTTAGCAACATCTGTAATCTCTCTTTGAATCCAATATAGAGAATCTGGCTGCCAAAATCACTATTATAAATGCATTGAATCTGACATGACTGTTCACCAATAAAACACGGCAACATGCCTCTTACACTCACAAGTATGTGAAAATGCATTCCTTGACAGAATGTAAATAAGCTAGTGGCTTGATGCTGTGTAACAAGGCTCTCTCTCTGTGAGTCTACTAAACAATCCCTCTGGGTCCCTGAAGCTGGATTCTGTTAAGATGGGACTGTGATGTCTGTGGGGGCGGCAGTTGAGAAGTCTGGCCTGTGCTGATTGGTTCATTCCCCAGTGAAGGGAGGTGACATGACAGAGTGCTCAATTAGCCATCTGGTCGCCCACGGCAACAGTCACAAAGCGGTCTCCGACAGGCAGTGGACAGTGGGGTAAAATCAGAGGAGCTTGCACACACACACACACATACATAACACTTGTTGAATTAAAACCACCACGTCTGGGGTAAATCCTTATTTTTCCAAAGCTGCTTGTGACCTCTTGACCCACAAGCGTCTGTCTTGTGTACAGTTATCACTTTGGTAAAAAAACATAAGCAACAGACAAAAAAAGCAGCAGTCTCACAATGTTACAAACAAAAGAGCAAAACAGAGACTCTGACTTAAAGTGTGTTAGTGTTCATCTTTTTATCATCCTCACAGAAGGTCTGATGAATACATTTTTAATGCACAGCGAGATTTAAAGCATCAGGGATGTCACTGCAGGGTGGCGACAATAAAACTCGCTCGCCTCTAAAACCATAAAGTGTCATTTCGAAAGACTCATGTCAACACTAAGAGGCACTGACAAAACAGAACTGAAGAGCTACCAGAACACACAGTTCACTTATGCGTTTACATTCTCTTTACCATCAGCTTTGATGCAAATGTTTGCTGTGACACAGCTGAAAGGGCTGCAAGATATATTAGTTGTTCAGTACACACCAGGTGGCTTAAAGCCACTGCTTCGTAGAAACTTTATGAGCTAAGACTTTGATAAATAGTTACTTAAGGAGCATTGTTTTCAGGAAAGTGGTGTTGCCTTCGTGTCAGTACCATCCATTTTCAACCAATGAAGTCGGCCTAATTTGAATTAGCTTTTGAACTGTAAAACCAATGAAGAACAAATAGTAGCTTTTTGTCCTATCAGTAAGTCTTTACAGTGACAAACCCACAGAGAATAACCAGCCAACTCTGCAGCCGAACCTTTCATTATTTATTGTTGTATTTATTATTGATGGATACGCATTTACAATTATTGCTTTGTTTCTGGTCCATAACTTTGCTGTTTTGGCTCCAATCAGTCGATCACAAGTGAGATTTGTTCTACACTTAGTCACCTGGTCAAGTTAAAAAATACACAACCCTGGATAACTGTGGAGGTTTAAATTCAATGATAAAACATATCTTTCAAAAACAACTTCATATCATAGTGTGTCCTTAAAAGGTAAAAGACACTCCCCCGTGTCTTCCGACCACGGTCAGAAGAGGAAAACGGGAAAGGTTAACATATGAATGAATGAACTGCTTGTCTGTGTGCGCTGCACGTCTGGTGGTGGGCGTGGCCATGGTCTGGCAGCATTTCCTGTTGTGATTGCACATTTTCGTCTCGTCAACGAAATCTCACAAACATCTTGTCATTTTTTTCGTCCTCAGAAAGCCATGAGGATAACGAGTCACCGCCTCATTATCGTCATGAAAAAAAGGTTCGTTAATGAAATAAATTCGTCATCGTTGACAAAAACAACACTGGTAGCCACTTTACATTTATCATCAATCTGTCATCCATGTTGAATTTTTTAAAGACATATATGTCATACTGCGAGCCTTGTCATTGTCATAAAACATTATAAAACTATACTGCTTATTAAAATAAATGATTAAATGTAAAACAAATATGTTTTGTTATGAAAATGATCCCTTTATAAGAGTGACTGGAAAAAGAAACTACAGGTAAATTTAGTATTGAATGGCATCTAAAACAGAGTAGGGAACTGAACCTGGCAAGGAGGCCAAGTAGCAGGTGTAATTGGGATGCTAATGCTGCACACCTGCAACATTTATAAACCAATTACCAACTTGTCTCTTTGGTCCAGCAGGGACTATTGGCAAGCACACGCATGGGGACACGGCTAAAGTCAGGAGCCTCTTTTGTGTGTTAATAAACTATGTTAGTGTCACCAATTTAAGGCACAGACAGGCTTTTTATTCACTGAAAATAAGTCATGTAATACCCTCAACACCTTAGAGTTTTCCCTTTCAACAAAAGGACTTTCAAAATCATTACAGATATTCCAGGGTTGCAAATTTGCTCGTTATTTAACAAAAAGCACAGATTCAAAAACCTCAATTCACCTGCAAATCTGAGGATTGCTTTGCAGATCTACAGACCAGTCAACATGCTTTCATGCTGTAATTTATAAATCTGAGTATATTCATTATGTAGGTTCATACTCTAATCACATCTGCTTCACAACTCTGATCTCACCACTATCAACACTGGCTTCTAATTCATTTTAGAGGATTTATGGAGAAAATTTGCCACCTTGTGTCCACTTACAGACTTAGTAGTAAAATTAGCTTTCAGAAAAGGGACATCGACATGCTTATTTTTAACAGTTAATTGTATTTATATGGTGTACGTGCCCTTTGGAATGCAGCATATGGGAATACAGTCCACATAAAGAAAATAAATAAATATAAGAACCTAAAAATATACAAGACACCACCTCAGTGGAAAACTTTCTACTATAAGAGATGGAGCCCATCATTGGCGCTGCCCTCAGGGGTTCCTAAAATGTGAAGACACATGGCCTTAGAGAGCTGCAGTTGCCTTTTTTTTTTAATAGAATCTGGGATGGTAATATGGAAATGAACATGCTCCAGCAGTATCCCAGGGTGCTCTCAAGCGAGCAGGTGTGGGTGGGAGAACGAGGCCCGCCGAGGCCCACGTGCATGCACTCACATTTACGCAGAGAGAAGGAGCTAATGAAGTGGCCATGTTCTGCTATGAGTGGAAGTCCTAACATCGGAGGTA
This sequence comes from Melanotaenia parkinsoni, assembly GCA_036919975.1. Classification (NCBI taxonomy): domain Eukaryota; kingdom Metazoa; phylum Chordata; class Actinopteri; order Atheriniformes; family Melanotaeniidae; genus Melanotaenia; species Melanotaenia parkinsoni. The sequence goes on along the minus strand of JBAFTA010000006.1, from coordinate 14,732,005 downwards.
CAAATGAGCCGCTGTGGAGGGAATGGGCTGCGGAGTGGTTCCAGGATAAGCAGGTTGACAGCTCTCTTTTCATACACTACATTCAGGGGAAATAGTGAGTTTTCCTATTTTTATTTTTTACAAACTTGGAGTGTGATTCACACTGCGAAGACAGGCGGCGGAGAAGCTTTCTGCACGCTAGTCCAATTTAGAGTTTAGTTGAGAAGTGACAATTCTCCACGGTATCTGATTGTTTATTGGGTGGTTCATTCTGTTTTCTCAGGGGGTCATGAAATAGAGAAAAAGACCACGTTTGTCATAATTTTCTTTCCAGATTGACTCTGGTTTACTGCACAATGTGGTTGTTGAATGGAGGCCTGAAGTGCACTCTAGCTGTGAAGACACATTTTACAAGATAACCGAATGGAGGAAAAACTATGCACAAAGCCACACAGAGTGGCGTCCTACAGCAAACAAGTCAAATATCTATATCTGCCCTTATGTTACTCAGTATGTGTGCACTTGTTATCCTGCTGAAAAATTCAGCTATAACCCAAGGCTGAATTCTTTTAAACTCCAAAACAACTCTGAACTCCGTTTTGTCCTCGATATTGGCTGCTGTGCTCCTCCTTTTATTCTTGCCTCTATCTTCCCTCTGTCAACACCAAGCCATACGGCAGGGATGGTGTCATATGGGTATTGAATTGTTCCCTGATCCTGCCAGACATAACGCAGCACACAACTGAAAAAGTTCAATTTCTGTTTAATCAAAATGTTCACAAGTCTGTCTGCAAACTCAGGGGGCCACATGCACAAGAACAATGCAGACACCACTTTCCACAGCTTTGTGTGATGTGACAATGTGCCCAACAGTGGGAAAAAGTCAGCAGGGGGAATCTGGACAGTATTTTGTAGGAAGGCCTCAATTTTCTCACAGCAGTACTTCTTCTTTCTGCGGCACAAATCAACAGATGCACAGTCCATTTTTAGCCTTTTAAATTCTCTGCACGATATGTGCACACTGTCACCAGTCCTAGGAAGAAACAAATCAGATCAAATGTCTGTAGATTCGTCTTCAGTCACTGATGAGCTCATTTCATGTATTTATTCACAATGTGTTTGTCATCTCTCAAACCTCTTTCTTCTAGGAGCTGTAATTCAGAATTGTTTTATTTTTCTTTGCTGAAAACTGTCTGTTCAGAGTAAAAAACTGACAGTAAAATAACTTCCCAAAGCTATATTACTTCCACTCTAACAATTAATGCTCTGATTTAATGTTCAAACACTTTTTATGCAAATAAATCCAGTTCAGTTTGTCTTACTTTATTTTAAAAGAAAAAAAATAAATAAAAGAAGAAGAGACTGCTGGCTTTGGCTTGTCGATCTGTGGATCTCTACAAACAAAACTTATTCACACAACCTATCCTAAAGTTGTGCCTGCTTCATGGTTGGGATTATGGTTTTGGAAACAATGATAAAAAGTATATATATGTGATGAAAAAGAGCAAAAAAAAAAAAAACTCCATCTGGACTGTAGCTGGATGTGAGCACAAACACGCCAGCCTCCAGCCTTGCACCTCATAGTCACACATATTTGGTTCATCTCGCTCTCGTATATATGGTTTACACCACCTAATGCTGAATGGGACAAAACGGAAAGACTAATCCGTGCAAACACCAGAAAGAGACTTTCCGCCATTTCCTGAGGTGACATTTCTGAATCAGAACAGAACAAATTCTGACTATTTTTTTAACAATGTCCAAGAAATCTGAAGGAACCTGCACATTTCTTGGTTGTTCGAACAAAAGTGGAAAACTTTAATTGTAGGAAAAAGTGAATACAAAGAACACGAAGCGTTCTGTCGCTGTCTGTGTCCATCCGTGTGACAGAGATGTGGAAGGGGGGGGCAGTGACTGACCGCCGATGGCGGTGTGTTCGGAGGATCGGATACACACAGAGCACAGGAGAAATGACACGCTGTCATGGACGTAACATTTGTTATGCTAGTTAATATTAATGACCAAATAAACAAGGGGTTGCGGTGCTTCTGATGGTTAATTTGGGGGGAAATCATTCAGTCAGTAACACAATCAAATCATGTACAAGGTGTCCTGCAGCCTAAACTAGTTATAACAAAACTTCGCTCTATGTCAAACAAGAGAAAATTAACAGCCTTTGCATAACTTTGATACTTTTTTTTTTTTTAACAACTTTTAATGATTTATTAGAACCAGATTAGTATTTTAGATCCAATGCGGATTGTCGGTTATTAAAAAGCTGTTTCTGTCAGATGAATCATAGTTTACACTTATGCTCTGATGTCTAACTAATATGCAAAACAGAATAACTTCGAAATCTCCAGATAAGAAACCTTTATCAGTAAATGTAGACCACTGCCTAACGTCATCGGTCCACAAATCCAAGCCACTGTACATGTCGGCAGATCCGAGGCAATTAGGACTCATCACCTCAGTAATGGCAGTTCCACTAGAGTAGTCTACTTCTTTTCAAATGGACTGAATTTTTTTTGCTGCAGTAGGAAAGACTCATTTTAAGAGTCTCACCATCCAGTTTTATGAAATAAGGACAAAAAAAATTATGGACAATGCAAGAGGAGAGGCAAATTACATGAGTTATCCTGGTTCCCATTTTCTGGAATATGTTGTTCAGAAATAGGAAGTTACTATATTCTTTACCTTACACAGCTTCCCATTATTCCCATACAGATGTTAAATAAAACTACTAAGACTTGAATTTCTTAAAAATGCAATGATCACTTTGACTGCCAGGCTTGTGGCTTGTTCACCTCTTTGCTAATTCATTTATCCAACTTCCTGGAAAAGAGAGCTATTTCTCTAATCAAAATCCACCCCAAACTGACATTTTTTAACATATAGATGTTACAGATTGTACTCCTATTAAGGATTACAGGGATTTCCATAGGAATAAATTGACTTGCAGGCAAGATGTTAAATCCTTTGCACAGAACACTTGCACACTGTATTCCAATTAGTTTAACTAATCCGTCCAATGCTCCCAGTATGAATATTCGTTGGTTCTCAAAAGTTACGAACAAACAGTCAAACAGGTTATACAACATTTTCTTTAAGGCTTCAGCTTATATTATACAAAACAAAGGAAATGAATAGCTACTGTGTAGCTTGCTAAAACAAAAATCTCTAATCTGTTTACACCCATCCTTTGTATTGTGATCAGTTTGCCTGCCGACCATTTCCAACTCAAAGTGAATCTGCCACAACCTGTCTTCACAGCATTCTTTACTTCTGTAATGAAGACTTTATTGTGCTGAGAACCAAATAAATCAGTTAATCAGCTGCAATTTCCTGCTAGTAATGAATATAAATCATGAGGCTGAATGCGGTTTCTGGGGAATAATGAGCTTCTATAGCTGAATATAAACAGAAGATGGTGGTTTAGTATTGCTAGTGTCACACACAAATATGCTTTGCTATTACTGAGAAAAAAAAAAATCCATCCTTACGGGTGGTATCTGACCCTGAGTTAACATCACTTTTAGAAGTAGCTGTTTTGTGGACACTCATTTAGTCCCAACTTGCAAAGTGCCGGACTGACTGTTGTCCCTGAGGCAACATCTCCCTGCAGCACAAGGGTACTGTCAATCTGTCAAGTAGCAGTTGGACTCCATGACCCAGGTCACGATTGCCAGCAATAGTACGTCAGCTTGGTTGGACATCAGTCTCCACAGTTGAAGTCTGTTTGAGTCCACATTTGTCTGTTTGTTAACGATGAAGCCCTAAAACTCCCAGCCACATAATGAGCTCATAGACTGTCTGCATGCGACACATTTCAGACAGACCCTGCCATCCACATGAATATCTGTGCGTTTTTCTGCCTTCCTGTATATGTGTCTTATAGCACACACCTCAAGTAATTGCCATCACCATGGTGACCAGGTGACCCACGCCACCAATTAGCGAGTCCCTAACAGGCTCGATGCTGGCAAGTGTACACAGATGCAGTGCATACATTATGTAAAATACAATCCCAGAGAAAGTCTCCCCTCTTCCCAGCCCCAGCCAGCGGCCTCTCCCTCCCTCTGCTTTTATCTGATACATTCTTATCGTCAGTCCCCGTGTGGAAGCGCAAAAACAAAACACACCCATCATGAAGGAACCGAACGACGTGGCACATCTGTGCCGAGCCTGCGATGCCAGGGAACACGAAGTGGGTAATACAAAGGAGAGTATGGGGAAAAGTCGCAGACACAGAGACGTAGGAACAGAACTTTTAACTTAAAAGTTGCAGCTTTCAAATTTGTGGGTTTTTCTGGCTTCATTTCCTATTCATGACAAAAGAAAAAAAATAAATAAATAAATCCCACTGTGCTTTTAGGAATGTGGCAGCACTGCAGTGAGTATGATTTTAAAACAAGATTGGCTTGTTAACGAATCAAGACATCCGGCCAAATCCATGTGGTTGTAACTTGTGCATGAAGTTTAAAGGCCATTACACACATTTAAAAGATCACATGGACTTTCATCATCTATTTCTGGCTTGGACAAAAGAATAAAGAAGTTGTTCTATTTCACAGCTTTTTATAGTCCCATGTTTTACCTGGGTTTAACACCAATTCTAGAAAACGGCTGTTTTGACAAGGAATCTCATTTCCTCCAGTAATGAATGGACAAAGAGAGAGAAAAAAAAAAAAAAACACAGACATGCACACACAACAGTGTTTGAGGATAACTGGCCCACAAGATAAAATGCTTACCAGATAGTTTGTTCTGGTGCAGGAACTCCATCTGCAGTTTCTGTCCAGCGCGCTGAGCCAAAAGGTAAGGGGTGGAGTAGGTCGGATCCCCAGTGGCACACATAACATCTGCCCCACTGAACACCAGTGCCATGGTCTGCAGCACGTCAGGCAACACCACAGCTGCACAAAGTGCCTGTACACACACACACACAAACATATACATATATTCATATGTACCGCTTTGGTGTTCATTTTATCACCAATCCCAAGCTAGTTAATAGAAAGTCCACTTTATTATCATTTCTTTATGATAGCAAATATAAGACTGACTTATTGATGTAGCCGCTCATTGGATTTCTAAGTAGCTCTCCATGTCTGGGTTTATATCTTTAAAATTTTCAGATCCCAAACAATGAAGCAGTGAAAATCCCTGGGAATGCAACCATGGTCTCACTTCCCTGTGTAGGGGGAGCAGCTCTGAGTTGCTGCGTGCATGTGTGTAAAGGATTGATAAAGGACAAAGTTTATAAACTGCCATCAGAAAACCGTAAAAAGTTAGGAATTGAGTTCCTCTTGCTAATCTCAAAAGAGAAAAATATGATCAAAGTTTAATACTCCCTGTGGGAATCATTAAAGGTCTAATCCCTGTGAAAAAAAGCAATGTAGCAAATAAGAACAGTACAAATGGGGCATATTTAACATAATAAGGGCAATTTCATTGAGGAGAAATGTGGGAATAATGAAGTGAGAAACAATGTGAGCAAAAGAAAAGCAGCAGAATATACCGAGTGTGAAATCCCACCAAGGTTGCAAAATATATAGTATAAACAGAGAAATATGACAAGAGGAACTAAAAATAGCATCAAAGAATCACAAGAACTTAAAGAGGTAAAAATGCTCATCAAAGAGCATGTGCTTTGTATGTAATATGAAATATAGTGTTTATCCAGTGCTGTGCTAAAGTCTTGAGGCATTCGTCATCTCTTGATATATTGCCAGGAAAACATAATTCTTGTCAAATTGTCTGTTATCTTTAGACACAACAGTGGTTCACCCATTGTATAAAACACCTTTATTACACTTGAATAATTCACAGGTCAGTTTTAATTGGTTTGATAAACAAACAAGAAATCATTTCTCCTACAATGGTCTTGAGAAGGACTGAAAATTAAGAAAAAAAAAGTCAATGTGCAAAAAAAACCTTGCAAGAGCTTCAGACTCTTTTAAAGACTTTTTAAAGACATAAAGGGTGGCTCAAGGCCTTTGCAAGGCACTTTACATAATTCATAAAAGCACAGGTTTTGTACCTTTGCCTTGAACAGTGAATGATACAAGAACTTTGCTAGAACGGTTAAAAATTCTTTGATATTGTGCGCTTGTATCAGCATGCTAATTAGCCATGTGGCAACTACCCTAGAGTTAAAAGGTGAGCTGTGAGCTTGGCCAAAAACAGAAAGCTGTGCTCCTGAACACCCTGAAACAATCCATTTGTAGTACAAGTATTTATATTATTACTTGCACTCATGCACTCGTAATGTCCCCCTAGTGCCCACTTTACTGTGTCAAACCAGGCAGAATTATTTTTGTGTCATTAAAAACTGTTTCTATGGGTATCCAATCACTTTATTAAAATAACTGATGTTTTTGTTCTTTTACAATGAGCCATTTATAATACTACTTGCCGCGATTCCACGTACACAGCAGCTGTTAGACATTTCAAATATAAAGCAGACTTCATGAACTCCTTAAGAGAAAATCAGGTCAAAAAGCTACCACCAAGGGCAATATCTATCCATGCAACCATACTGTTGTTAAGGTGATTTACTTTTCCAAACAGTGGTCCAGCAAACATTAGCAGATAGAGGGACCAAAGGAATACAGTCTGAACAAGGCAGATATTTTCTTCTCTGTCTGTCCAGTCAATTGATGTGACATTGTGCTCGATGACCCGTGACAAAGTACATCAACAGAGGAGTCGAGTGGCAAATAGCGGAGTTTCAACGGACAACTTCTCCTTTCATCGGCCTCAGGCCGAGTCAGTAGGCTGCATCGATCTGCCACAAACAAGCAATATCCGTCTGAAAGAGAGGCACGGTGAGGCTGTGCATATAGACACACACAAACAAAGTACTTGTCAATAAAACCTACCCACTCACGCACCGGGCCTGCTCCACGATGGAGATGTTTGAGTATGTGTGTTTCCAAGCACAAAGATTCATTTATCTCCATCACTGCGCACGCTTTCTGCAAAGACTGATTCATCTTCATCGATAGGAAACAACAGCGAAATTAATTCCATCTTCATTTCTTTCACGCACACAGAAGACGGGGTCAGATTATAGCAAAACAGTCCCATGCAGCCTGGCCTTATTCTGTATCAGCTCTGGAAAAGACCTTCCGTGTCATAGCAATTACTGTAGCCACGAGAGGCTCTGTGTGTGTGTGTAATGATATAAGAAGCTCCTTTGACACCCTCTGTGTAGGTCATGTGGTCTGCGGAGACTCTGTGGAGGTCAATGGGAAGTGAGCTCCAAATCGGAAACGTGGGACTAAGTAACAGATGAAGATCGTGAAATAACATGAAAGCAAAAAGGTTGCAGAACAAAAAAGGTTAAAAAACAATTAAGGCTATGTAATCACACATTACCACAATTACCTCTAAAATCCCTTTTTTTTTTTTTATTTAAAATGACACAAATTTAAGAAGCCCCAAAACACCCTATTAAATGCCATAGCTGATTTTAACATAGCATGAATGTCAAAGAGGAAATAGTCATTGTTATAGTCTTTGTTCTGCTAAGGACTCCCACAGGAACGGGTGTTATATTATTTTATATTTTTACATATAAACATATGGAACATCTCCAGTGAGATCAGACTCAGTGTTCTTGTATTGGAAATTTTTTTGTCTGTTTTATTTATTTTTTTATTTTAAAAAGATTCATATTGAGTGAGTATGACTGTTTTCAGGTGTATTCCTTATATAAGCTGCACATACACACTCATATATTGAGTCATGCTGTGTGTATTTACCTTTGTGACACACTGATCCTCATCAAATCTGTAGAGCACTTCTATAAAAGCAGGCTAGACTGTTAGAAAGCAAATGCAACCACCCACTTCCACTGGTTCTCTACCTTTTATCCGTCAGTATATTTCCCTCATGACACTTACACACATACACTTCTCCTCTGGATTGACCCTTTAGAAAGCCACACTCTCTCTCTGTCGGTCACACTTCCTCTCCTAGCGCCGCCTGGCAAGAAACTCCCACTGGAACAGCACATTCGCACATCTCAATTGGAGCAGCGCACATGTTCACACACATGTACGTACTCCCACGGACGCACAGCCGCGCACAACCTGCAATAAAACCAACCCAAGCGTTTCTGTTGTGGATACTAATCCATTTTTCCACTTAGCTTGCTGGTATATCTGTTTCTTACTTTCCCTCCACATCTCCACTCCTCTCTTTTCTATGCAGGAAAACAATGTGAAGGGCTGATCTGCGTAAATGCTGAGGCAGGTGGAAACTTCTTCATTGCTTTGTGTTGTTAAGACCCTACTTTTAAAAGAAGCCTAAAAAGCAGGCCCCCTTTGTGCAGCAGCAATAAAGGCTAAGCTGTAAGGCCACATCGCTGGCATGCTTACACTTCAGATCGATGAGACTTCGCCTTGACGTCTTTAGGCTTAAAGTGCAGATTAACTGATGGTCAGAAGGTCAAGAAAACATGGAATTTTTTTTCAGGTTTGGCAGATTTAGCTAATAGAGTACACAGTGTGCCATTTTTACAGAAGACACCACTGCAGGTAGCTTCAACTTGCTCAGTGAGATTCTGTTCTTGGCTCCATCATAAGTAAACTTTGATTTGCTTCTGTAACTAGACAAAAACACAGAAAAAGGTATAAAAGTCTAATATGTTTTCAGTGTTGTTTGTTTAAATTTTAGTGAAGATTGAGCAGACAGATGATGACGTCTCTTCACTCAGCCACAAACTACATGTATAAAATAGCACAGATGGTGATGCAACAACAGAAGAGGGGAAAGGCTGTACATTGGCAGCCTTCTTTTTTGTGTTATCTGAAAAGTAAATGAAAGTATTATACAGAGTTAGTGGACCGTGGAGTTGCAGCCAAACAGAAGTTGTCGAAGTTATGTGAGGTACAACGGCTTAGTGTATAAACACTAACACTGAGACAGAAGGTGGATTATAAGACAGTCGAGGCAGAGATAGTAAAAGAAAGAAAAACATTGCTTCATCATTGTTGAGAACAGCAGGGGGGCTAACAGTAAGTTAGCTTTGCTGTAAAAAAAAAAAAAACAAGCAAACAAACTAAAAACACAGTTTAGTTAAGCGTCTACTAGATCTATACTAGATGCATCTAGTAGATTCTGCATGTGTAAGTATGAGTATAGGTGGAGCAGCTTCAGGTGTGTGCATAAAGATTTTTTTACACTGGTAAAAAATAAAAAGAAAAAGAAACTGCTTATATCAACTATCTCCTGAGTGCAAAAGTAAAGTGTTTAAATGGCTTTTAGACCTGTAAAAATTGAGGTGGGATTATAAAATGGCCTGTGATGACACGTGTTACAGAAACACATGTCTACAAACTAACGTCTAACATGGAGGCTCTGAAACTGACAGCAACACCTCTCATTTAAAAAAAAAACATTTGTTTTATTGATTTATGTCTTGAAGTACTTTAGGCTGTAACCCTTCATAAAGGGATGTCTCTTAAGGTATTTACCAGTGAAAATAGAATATATTATATACATCCAGAGACATTAGATTATTATTCTAACCACATTATCTTTGTATTTCATGGAGCTACTGTAAACCTAATGATACAATCTTGTCTTAAACATCTGTCAGTTACTATTTCTTCACTATCAAGTCACTGAAGATGAAACCTTTCTGTGCATAATAAACTCTTAAAATAAAACACAAATCTGCTGGAATATGTAAAACTTTTTTTTTTAAGTATTTTTAGTCCTGTAAAAACGCAAGTCAACATTCCTGTGAGTTAGTTTAATAACCCGTCTAACCACAGCTAATATAGTGGATATGTTTATGTATAACATGTAGGCAGTCAATGCGGTCTCTGTGTACAAGTCTGTGTACATGTTGAGCTCTTCTAGCCAATGTACCAGTACAGTTAAATTAATGGATACCTGCCATTGTAAAAGCAATAATTAACACTTCACGATTTACTGTCTGTTCTGCAAGATCATCAATCTGCTACCCAAGGTGCTAATCTGTGTTCTTGTAAAATATATCATTCAGAAATACTTCCCATAATACCAGGGGATATGACAGTTCAGTCAGTTTTTGATACCAAAAAAAAAAGTGAGACAAAATTAATTACATATGATTCATTAAACGTATTAAAAGAATGTAATCCAGAACGAGTATGTACCCGATTGAGCTGCTGAAGGTTATGAAAGCCTTGCAGGACCCTCCGGTATTTTCTCTCCCTGTACTTCCTGCAGATGAACGTGGCACGCTGCTCAGCGGAAGCCCCGCTATGGAGCTCCTCCTCCGAGGGAAGATTCGCAGCCCAGAAACTGTTCGCGTTTCTGTTCCCCACCTCCAGGAAGAGCTGCAACATGTACAAGGTGAGAAATGTTTGTAGAGCTGTTACCAGGATATAAAATTAACCAACTCTCAAACATGTTTACGAAGACTTTTGCTTTCCCCTTTTTGTGATGAACATAAAATGGCCGATAAGAAGCCGAACAGTCATTATAAATAAAAAAAAGTAATAGATACTTACAAAATGCATGTCAGTAAAGTATCAAGTCCTGTAAAGAACACTTATGGCATAAAGCTCTATTACTTCTATGAATGAAAAGGTGAGCTGACGTGTTGTAAATACCTCCACAAGTTCATTGCTCCAGATGCTACTGTCCAACTTTAGGCTTCTCACCTTCGAAAGACTTGGACCAAGGAAGCGGTGCTGTCCTAGCAAACAGGAACATACAGCTATCAGTATGAGTGCATAGATACTCAAGCTCATTGTTTTATACAACCCCTCAGATTTAAGAAATCTTTTTCAACAAAAGAAATATTCTGAAATCTTTGGTTGCCAGGCTTTGCTTTAGTTTCTGAGAAAATTCATATGACAGAATAAAATTACGATGCACATATATGCAAAGCAATCTTCTCGGTTTGCAGAAAACACAGTGGATGCAGTGATGGAATAAACAACAAACAGGCAGTTACAAGCCGGAGAAACAGAGCATGACTGCAAGCTCATTCTCTCACTCACGACAGACATATTTAGTCCCCTCAGCTCTCCTAATTGGAAATGAAAGCAGAGAACGAGGGCCATTAATTGCTAATGAATCATGAGTAATTCATTGTGTTTGTTGGTCGGCCTGTTTATTTGGGTGAACGAGAGGCTTCTGGGGTTGCTTATGGCCAGAGCATACATGCATAATAGATTAGAAACACACTGTATGTGTGAATGTAAGTTATTGTCCTGTGAGTAAAGGCAGATTTAGTTGTAGGCTTGGCATGATCTCATTACTGTCTTCTATTAGGAAGTAGAGCAGCTGTGAATGAAAATGAGGGGCTATGAGCTGTGACAGGCCATCTTGACACAGTTCTACACAACGCAGGCTCAAGAAACCTTTGAATTATTTGCCACTTAAGAGATACGAAAGGAAATTTACTAGTGAATAAAGGTATTGGCCTAAGATCATGTCTACTTAGAGCAGAGCAAAGGAAATGTCTCATCAGGCTTAGTGGATTTATTCTAATGCAATGTCATGTCACATAATGCAAAAACATGAACAAATTGGGTACACAATGTTTACAAAGACATACAAAGAACATTATCCCACATTTACATCTCCATTGGAAAAAAAACAAACAAATCTGAACTATCGCCAAACATCATATCTTGAATGGACTTTTTAATCAGACTCTAAGTTACAAAAACACTAATAAGTATTTTTGTTGTTCCCCAAATGGATTTTGTACCTGAAGAAGAATCAAGCTTTATGTGAAGGCATTACACAACACACACCATATTCTTTTTATATTCTTATTTCCCATGGCTACCCAGATATTATCACACTGATATAATCTTCTGTTTTGAAGCCATCACCAATAAGTAAAAACAAAATATGGAGGTTAATCAGAACAGTTTTATATACACACCAACTCTCTTCACGGCATCACGGGCCGGTTCTTCTTATTACACACAGGCATTTATTACACAGGCATGTCTTCTGTATGGTTTCCATCATTATCATGCCTCCATGCCCCAAGAGTACAAAAAAGGTTTAAAATTATGACAAACTAACAAACAAGCTTAGCTGGAAAAATAAAGTTTGTGAAACAAATACCTCATCGGCTGCCTGTTGTGAAGGACAGGCAGCCCAAAAGTTCTTGGAAAACATATTATCTTCATTTCATTGTGGAACCGTTCTCATTCACGTTTGGTGATTTTACTACGAGGTCAACTTACTACAAAATCAACAACAAATCACATGATATTATGATCGTAAAGTCTTACAACATCAAAGGCAGAAAATACGTTTTCAAAAACTAAAAAAACTCAGTTCAACTTCTATTTAATCCTAAAAATTGTATATAAATTACAAAACATGAACACTGATAACACTTTCACACACCCTTGTCTAAAGATCAATTGCTTTGCAATCAGCTGAACATGATGTGATGATTACAGACCAAGACCTGAACAAGAAAATATTTCAAGAAGAAGGCAGTATACCTTATTGTTCAAATAAAACGAATCAACTTAATAATAAATAGTTTGCCAAGTTCTTTACATTTCATCTGGTATTAATTGAGCAAATGAATGTGTTAATAAGACTAACGGAGTCAAATGGATACAACAATACTAGTTTGGGATTACCGGCAGATTTCTGCTGATCAACCATGTGCCAGCTTAGTCCTGCTGAGTAAAAGACATTCCCTTCTGTCATTTGATTTTCTTAAATGAATTTGTGTTAACTAGAATTGTGTTTGAATGTGGTTTCTTTAAGTTAAATAAAAAGCAGAGCTCATGTCCTGCTTTCAAAGTGAAGGCCTTTAATATTTGTCGGTTTTATCTTGAAGGAGTGAAAACATTTAAATGAGCGCCTGCTGCAACGCCACGGCCGTGCTCCATCTACCGAGCCGTACATCACCGCCGGAGTATTTTAACTTGTGTAAGGGTAATGAAGCTGAAAAAAAAGCAAGCATGCACGTGTGCCACAGGGTATACGGAGAGGTCTTCCTTGTTGTTAATGCCTTCATCTCTCCTGTAGAACAGAAACAATATACAGAAGGGCACTCCCACCACGACAGCTTTCACAGAAATGAAAAAAGAAACACTGCTTAACCCACTGTGGATTTCACCTCCAATTAAAAACTTTCCCAGTGACTCCAGTGACGGTTCACAGAGCACTTTTCCAGGCCTCTGTACATGTATGGCATTTTTCCCTTACTTGGTCAAATCAAAGCGAGACAATGAGCACTGCATTTCTGTGTTACCGTGGCAACTGTTGCAAGAAGACAAGTCTATAAGTTGCCTCCTGGTTAAAAGAAGTGCATCAAAATTATGATTGTGGGTAGCAGTCTTAAGGTCATTTCAAGTAATGTCATTTCCACTCTGGAAGCCGGGTTGGATGGTGGGAGAAAAGAAAAAAAAGATAATGAGTGTGGAGATGAATGGTATAAATTGGTGTAAGGGGGAAAAAAAGGGGGGGGGGTGTGGTTTGAAAACTTAAAAGGGCCAGGATAAGTGTTCAGATAAAATGTTAATAAAAAAACATTAAGAATGAAAGATGAATGACTTTTCATTTACAATCTAAAATGTAACTATTAATTTCTTTCTATTATAAATGGATCAAAATATTATGTTAGGTTTGGTAACTTGGAGTAGCACTTACTTACACATTACCACATGGTGGATGACGCTGGCGACTGGCTAAAGAACGTAGCAAAGCATAATCAACGGAAAAGGCAGATATTCAGTTCATTCATTGATTTATGAAAAAAGTTGTAAAAAGTTAAAATGTGAGTAACTGTTTTACATTTAAAAAAAAAAAAAAAAAACATAATGGTCAAATATTGGACTAATACAAAATACGGATGTGGAATTAGGCTAATGCCTCCTTCCACATTAGCCATACTGGCTTAAAACTGTTGAAGAAATTTAGTTGACAATTTAGTTTGTGTTTCAGTTGATGCTGATTAGTTTCAGAATTGTCATTGCCTTGATATGATGTGAACAGGGGGACTCTTTTGGCTGTTGTTTGGAAGCAGTGGAGGAGAAAATAATTTCAAAATTTTCAACAACAGAATGCAGCTATTTTTAACAGGTTGCTAACAATTGTAGTTTTTCGATTAAAGGGACCTCTTATTGTTTTCACCTATATTTCCCCGGCACTTAACTGCAATACAAGCAGAGTCAAAACATAAAACCATAATGTGTGTTGATTGTCTAAGAATACATAGAGCTGGGTGTTTCCTGAAATGATTCAATTCACAACAGTCCATTTCAATTAGGTTTCAATTAAATTCTATTAGATTTTGATTCATTTACAGCTAACTGTGTAACACCACCTATTTTTCTTAATTATTAAAGATATTCTCAGATAACTATTTTTATAAAACACTAAGAGCATTTAACTTGACAATCAAAATCAGTTATCTGGGGGTAATAGGATTACTGTAAAAATCTGATCTGACACATCTACATGCATTTCTGAAAGACCCGAACAACACAGCGTGTCCCCAGTTTAACAACCAGAAATGTGATTAAAAAAAAAAGAAAAAACACTCAGGACAGAAAAAAGTTAAACTTTTTAAATGTCCAGATGAAACCGTTTTATTCAGTGGAGTCACTCTAAATATTAAAAGTTCAGACCTCAGATAATGTGTTGATGTAATAAAACCTACAAAGGATAATGGATCCATTTTAAGAAATTGATGACGTAGATTCAACTTGTTCAGCTGTGCGTGTTCCCATGACAACCACCTGCATTTCACCAGTGCAGGTCATCGTCATGTAAATCACATTAATAGCATCCAACATTTTACTTTTTGTTAAAAATACAAAGTGTAAACCTGTGCTACAGGAAATGTGACTTTAAATGACCATGTCGGATTTATAAAGTACTTATGTGCATGGTGACATCACTTCCTGTTGTGGAATATGGTGGCGCAAGTGGTGTTAGCATTAGCTGCTGATGTGAGCGGTAATAAGCTGTAAAATACTTTACTGTTAAATTTAATCCACAGAGGATGTATAAAGAGGACGTATTAAAAAATCCATCTCCAACTTCTATGAATCGATATTGGATTTATTTAATTTGAATCGATTCAAATTGATAATAAGTTAGTAAAACATTTAAATGTTGGTTTACTGCCTCCTGGTGACCAACAAAATTACTGCAGGAAGTAAACGCGCATTGTTTTCCAGTAAACAAGGATGCACAATACTTGGCTGAACAGGTTTTGTTATGAATAAACTGGGACAGCTGATTTTATTCTATTCTATTCTATAGTCATTTAGCAGACCCTTTTCTCCAAAGAACTTACATACTAGTTCATGTGAAAACAGAAAAAAAGTGTTTTTGTTACTCCTTTTGTTAACACAAGTGGCCTAAATTTTAGAAAGAGGTTTCCCACTTGACGACCGAACCTTTAAATAAAATTCAAGTTTATGGGAAACCAATTAAAACAAAGGCTGATTGGCTAATATATGCCCATTCTACTGTAACAGCAAAATTCACAGATGCTAATTAATTGCGAACTTTACATAAAAAGACAACATATTTTAGTTTAAAACTCTTCAACGTCTAAGGGCTCAACAATGCTCCCTTAATGTGCATAATTAGCTAGTTTGTTTCAAATGTTGTCAAACATTGGCATGGTTATTAGTCATTCAGCATTTAGTAGACGCCTTTATCCAAAGTGACAAGTTACAGTGGTTAGGAAGTAGTGTTAAGGGTCTTGCCTAAAGACCCAACTGGAAGGTGCTAATATTCGTTCAACAGCAAACATGAAAACGTTTCTCTTTCTTTATGCCCAGGTGAGGTAACATCATAGACGTGTTTGTAGTTCCATACACATTCACACAACTTCTCTTCAAAAAGTACCGTCAGTCTGTCTTCTTCTTGGTGGTTTCTTTCATTGGTCGGTTGCACCTGAGCTGTAACACACAACACGATTCCTGGCCGTGCTGCTATGTTTCCTTGTTCTGGTAAACATCGCCAAGCTCTCTGACAATTTACTAAAATACGCAAAAAATGAATGCAGCGCACGGACAAAAGCCTCCATCTGCATGCATTTAACCACAAATAAGCCCTAAAAGTTACACACAATTACAATCAGTTCTGTCCTGGCACAAAAAGAGCAAATTGAGGATTATTCATTTTACTATTAGTTCTCTTATTACTTCTTACCTCATCCTCTTGTTCGGTATTTCTTCTGTGACAATAAAGTGTAATAGAGCTAATTAAAAGCCTGAACAGGCATTGGTATTCCAAATGGACTACAGCCTAATTTTAAGAGAGTAGGACATCTTCCTCACTGCAGATATTCACCCTCTTGCTCCCAGCATGTCGACAAAATGTAATATTAAACACTTCTGCAAATGAAATCATTTAAGGGCATTTGAAAGGAGACGCTGGAGGTCTGGTGTGGACCAATGACAAAGGTGGGGGGAGAAAGTGCGGTGGGGAGGGCGGGGGAGGGTTGGGGGGGGGGAGGGGGGGGGGGGGGGGGCAGGAAAAAAAAAAAAAAAAAAAAAAAAACCCCTACACAGACTAGATTTCCTTCCACATCAAGCGTGTCCACTGCGCTTTTCTCTAATCATGTTTAGTGGGTCAAGAAGCAGCCCGGGATCCCCCAGGTTCTCGCCTGTGGGCTAATCTTTGTTGTCATTTCATCTGAGCCATCCAGCATTGCCAAATAGATTAGAAAGTCCAGAGCCTGGACACCAACTCTCATAAGTGGCTTATCACCTGAGATCTTATTCCAAAATAGCCTCGGGGTCAGAGTACATACTCACACAGGCCCAGACGTCAGACCTCACATACAGTGGAGCAGAACTCAGGGCTAATACACTCATCTTTTCAATTTAGCATGACTGTGTGTCTTGTCTCTAACTTTCACATAAAGCATGATGTTTATTTTGGTTTCACGCTCTAAATTATAACCTGGGAGAAAAGTAAATTTTATTCATTAGAATGGTGTCTGCTGGTATTTCCAAATGGTTTCCTTTGCAGCTTGTGTCCTTTTTTAACCAAGCAGCGCTAGCTTGTGCTCCCACATCACCGGTTGAAATGGTATTTCTTTGAGCTGTCAGCAAAGAGTCCTAATTTCTTTTCATATCATTGCATTTTAACCCTGAATACATGAAATTCTAAAAAAGAAAAGATTGAAAAGTTGGAGGGAGAACAAAACAACTTTTCATTGCATTTATTTATAAGGCCATTTTTTGTGTTTCAAAAAAAAAAAAAAAAAATGTTGGCCCACTTTTCATTAGCAGTTGCCTCAGTACAGGACTTTCGGGTCTGTCCACTCCACCTGGTTGAATGAATGTCTGGCATTGTGACATAAATGACATAAATAAGTGATTTATGTCTAAAAATAGTCAATCCAGTGAGCACTGCATGATAACTGATGATTAGCCAATTAGCCATAGGGCTGAGAGTAGCACTGTTGGCAAGCAATTGCTATTTTAAACAGGCTTTTACAATGTGATTAACAGAAAAGAACCCTGGAATAAAGGCATGTTGACATGCTGACATGACTTGTTCTGACTAAAAATAATGTTAAATTCAGACAGACGAAACAGTCTACAATGAAATTCAAAACCACTCCCTCGATTAAATGACTCCATATTCAGAAATATTATGAAAATTACTTTAATAATAAAGATTGTTGACACAGTTTTAGTTTGAAATCATATAGAAACTTCAAATAACCTATTATATAAAACTTATCTTAATCCTAGAAGACTGCATTTCAATTTGTTAATAAAATACAGAACAAACAAAAAAGAACATTTCTAAAGAAAATGAAAAGACTTATTTTCCTTACATGTTATTCTCTGTGTTTTTTCATCCTGGTTGGGGGAGGGGGTCTGTAATTGCAGGGTCTTTCCCTACAGGTGATAAACTACTGTTATAATAGTGAAATAACTATCAAATGAGGTGTGTTTATTCGGGATACTGGCTTTTAATCACATGAAACTGCATAGGCAGGAATACATTAGAGCGATGTTTTCTTTATATTTCTCTGTATGTAAAGTATGTTTATCAGCATGAACACCTGCTCCCAGCATGTATGAGTCTGAAGCAGAATGTGCGAAGAAGTCTGGAGCATATGGAATGCCATAAATATTAAACCATTGATGTTGAATAAATAAATCTGCCTGTGAAATGATTAAATATGGCAATGAAATAAAAAAAAAGAAAAACTTTATTGATATAAATAAGTTCAATTAGCATGCTTTTAAATTTTCAAAACAACTTTCATCTATTTCAGAGAATTTTTACATTCTAATATCCCATTTATGAATCCTATTACCCTTTTCTGATTCCATTAATATGACTATGCTCTTTTGATCTCTATTTCTTGTATTCAAATAAAGGAGTATGATTATGTCACTGAGCTGGAGCAGCATGATTAGACAAAGGTTAGATCAGACAGGTTTTCATATTATGTACCAACCGTGCTGCTGCTTTGTCTGGCTCAGTAAGGTAATTTAATAACATTCCTTCATTTAGAAAAGAAAAAAAAAAGAAACATTTAATAATACTTCATCAATGGGCATTTTACAGAAGTAAATCAGCATGGTTTTGTCTTACCTGCACATTGCTTGCAGATGACCACGCCCAGATTGACCGACGCCCACTCCGGCTGGGGAGCACGACAGTCAGCGCAGCTCCTGTTGGCCTTGTTGAACCAGATCTTCTCTGCCACTTCGTAGTCGTACAGCGTCTCAGCAATCGATTCTTGGACCGCTTCAATCCACCCCGCTTTCTCACGTTCTGACTCTGCCGTGAAGCTGCAACAATCAATTTTTTTGCCCCCCCACCCCCAGCCCCAACACATACCTCACTGTTATTGATTTGATTTGAGAGAGCAATTAAACAGCATAGTAGTGCTTGGCAGTGTGACAACAGTGTGTCATATTTGGAGCAGTTTTGGGAGGGAGTTGCTAAGTGTGTACGTCTTTGTGGCTGCCATAGATTTGGCAAAATTAATAGAGGGGGGGTTGTCACATAAATCAATCTGTCTCAGCATGCAACGCTACAATCTATAAAGCTTTAATGCAGGACATATTTTCAGGATATATTTCAACATTAGATCCAGGAAAGTTGAGAAATGATGAGGAGAAAAATCTACGCATATAAACAATTTAAAGCTTCAATATACATTTTAAAAAATTTGTTTAACACAAATTCCATCATGACTTTTAACAAGAGAATTGTCCCTGTGAAATTGACTGAATTGAAAAAAAAAAAGGGATGAGGAATAGGAGGAGGAAGGTTGTGTGTATCAGGATATATTTAAGAAAAATGTATCTGCCACATGATGGTCATAGTTCAAAAAAATATTATAAAGTGGACAGGAATAACTTTTTTTTTGTTAAAGTAATTAATATCTTAATTAGCTACATATATGGTTTGGATGTGAAAGAATTTGTGCACTTGTGGGTGCAAACAGGGGTCACATAGAGGGCAAAGATAGAAAGCAGAGGAAAAGGAAAGAGAGAGCACATTAGTACTTAAAACGAAAAAATGGTACCACTGGTTACCATGACAACTGTTGTTGAGGGGTGAGAGTGAGGGTGGGAGACTTTTGCCTGGAGCGGAGGATGTGCACCAGGCCAGCCTCGACCAAGCAACCCAGCAGAGATCAACAGGTTGATTGGGTTCAGCTGTTCTGTGACCAGTCGTCTCTTTGGATGGGCCCCAGGCCGTAAGCCCATCCAAAGAGACGACTGCTCACACCGTCTGCTGAACTACATGACAGCCTCCAAAAATCACAGGAGAGCACAAGAAGTGACAACTTTATGCGGTGGCTCAGATGAAGCCACAAAATGAACTACAGCTTGGAGGACAAGTTTCGGAGAGCAGAAAAACAAATTACACAATTACAAACATAAAAAAACTACTTTTGACAGATCATTTAGCCAGTTAAAAGGCAATGAAGGTCCTCACTGAGAGCAACAGATTCAGTAACACACAGATGAAAAATACAAGGTGGGTAATTTACATCACTAAAATTTACGTCACTTTCAATGAGAGAAATGTTTGAAGAAATTAATTACTGGAAGATTCTTCCATTTTAAATCCTTACTGAGAGAGGGTCATTAACACTATATGCTACAGAAACTGACTAAATCAGTTCTTGAAATGGTGTATTGATTTGAACCGGTTACACATGTCGCTTGATGATACATTTCAGTTTCTGTCTTTATGCTAAGCTTGGCTAACAGGTAAATTCTAGCTGCTTAAGGCAGACAGATTGGAATTAAACTTTTCGTCCAACTCATTGGAAGACGGCAAATCAGCCTGTTTTCAAAAGCAATTTTATGAACAAATATTTAGATAAAAGGAAGGTCTAAAAAAAGCTCATTCAGTTCTAAACTCCTTACCAGTCACTTTCCAACTGAAGAATGCTAAGAAGATAACACAATGTCATGTAGTGCGTAGTATTTACAGACGCAATAGATGCTTCACGTTTGTTTATCAATTTGTAAGTACTTGCAAATTGATGAATGAACGAAGGAGACTGAGAAAAATGACTGCACAAAAGTTAATAATGGCCTTTTGTGGAGCAGTGGCTCCTACTTCTGTACAGAGGCATGCACAGACAATGCAGTCAAGTCCATCTGTGCAGAGTCCTGCACGGGTCCAATTTTACCAAGCTGCACCCGCCCGAACCCGTTAGGATGACTACCAAACCCGACCTATGGATATCTGGACACGACCCCATGATGTAGGATTTAAAACGCAACCCGACCTGCACGGAAATACATCTAATTGTAAATAGACCTCTGCGTCCCTCCCTTCATTGCACGACTTTTCTTAGTTTGTACATATAATTAAAGTGATGGTGGTGTACATATTTTGTTTGTTTTATTTTTAGTTTGATATCCGTGACATCAAAGACGAATGAAATGCAGCATGACCATTCAGACTGAGGTTGCTTCCACACAAATCGGCTACGAATCCAATCTGGCACCACATATGAATCATTTAAAAAAAATAATAATTATAATTGTATTTGAGACGTGCAGACTGTCATAAAAATCCCATATGAGTCACATATGGGCTAAAAAATTGGGAGTGAGCTGCAATGTGAACAAAGCCTTAAATTTAGGCCCATCTACACTTTGTTATAATCAGTCATTACTCACTCTGTATATGCTCCCCAGTTTCTTCTGTTTTCTGCCAGATCACATCATGGCTTTTTGCCTGTTATTTTACCATGACAAGTTAAGGTTTGCTCTGCTCTCCTTATTAAGATTTTTGTTCAAGAACTTCCCACCATGACTTTTTTTTTCACCTGTCGCACACTATTTACTGAAAATTGTGGTGTCGTCCAAATATTACAGCATATAACACAAAAACTTTTTCCCCGTTATGCCCTTGAAAGGGGATTTATCTGCAGTTTTACTTTAGTATATGCACATTCTGCTCAAGACTACCAAATTTTTCTTATTTCCAAAGTTTAATGCTTGCTTTCTATCATTTAGTCTCTTCTGAGCCTCATTGTCATTCTCTGTACTCAAAACTCTGCTGGTATATCTACCACCACAACAGACTGAACACTTTGTCCATTTAAAGGCAGCAAAACAATAGAAAAGCCAAAGTAAGTCTCCACAGCTTAAAGTGATTAGATGAGTTTCTCACTAATCCCCACCTTGCGCAGGTTGGAGAACGCTCCCAGGGCCACCAATCGATTTGATTCACAACCACACTCTCACACAGTATAAACCCCTTTTAGCAATCACCTTATCAAAGCAATTCTGAAGACCTGAGCTCATTTTATTTTCACTTTTTTTGTTGTTGTTGGGGGTCCAATTACAACAGGTTTGTTAACGAAGCAGCCAAAGATGGGACTATTAAGGGAACTGCCACAAACAGATCGATTGGACATGCAACAGACAGCTACAGAAACGAGGGCGAAAAGAGAAAAAGAAAAAATCTTTATACATGGCAAAAGGAAGGGGTAAAGAGAAAATGGTGAACAAGCGTGCACAAACAAACGAGCCATGCCTTCTTTCCAGGCAGCTGTCATGCTTGTATTCTAAATGGGCCATTACAGCACAAACAAGCAGCACGCTCATTGATTGTAGGCCCTCAGGGGAAAGGAGTCACCTGAAAGGCTTTGTGCCCTACAGAAGCAGAGATACCTGCACAAAGCTCTCGAAGGAGACTTCATAAAAACAACCCTGATCAATAATTAGTGGGTTTTTTTCGTACAAGACCCCATTTCCACGTAGTGTGCACAATGCAATGATCGATAAGTCTGTTAGTTGAGTTTTTGGTTCAGTGATTCACAAGGTGCTTTCTGGAAGAGATTTGACAAAAAGTGCTAATGAGTGAAGGAAAAGCAAACTTAGAAGAAGATACTCTTTTGCCTCATTAGAGCAGAGGCATAGCTGCACATGCACCATACATGCCTGGACATGACATTAATTTTGGTGACCGACTCTTAGTCAGAAGTCACATACTTCACATAAATTTTAATGCTTCACCGCATTT
>JBAFTA010000006.1:14658517-14688210 GCA_036919975.1 Melanotaenia parkinsoni | reverse complement strand
CATCCAACCACCACTGTACAACCAAAGTCCAACTAAAGGTCTTCCTGCCTTTATAATTCAGCTTTCGTTCTGTCTCTGACCTGCTCCCTCAGTGGTTCTGTGTTGTTCTTAGTTACTTATTCTCTACATCGCTATAACCCTCATTCCTGTCATCGCAAACAAAAACAACATGTGTTACAAGCAAGCTTGTAGAAAGGCAAATGCCAAAGTACCAGAATACAAATCATCTTTTATTTTCTTTTACACAATAAATATCATCCTCCGTCTTGTAGCATATTTGTCTGCAGCCCCTCCACACCTCGTCAACACTCTCCCTCTCTGTCCTGTCTGTTTTCCATCACTCTGTCGCCGCTTTCTTCTCACTGCTTCCTTCCTCCTTCCATCTTTCCTCTCTCAAGCTGACAGTACCTGAGGGAAGAGGCCACCTGCGGACCAAGTGGGGAATCAGCCGACAGCTGTGTGCACACTCTCTCCGGTGGCCTTCAATTATTCACTCTCTTCTCCCTCCTCCTTCTTCCTATCTTCACTCTGCCCTTTTCATCTCTCTCCACCGTCGTTGCCTTTACCTCTGTTGTTTTTTTTTCCCCACACAGATTGCGTGTCTGCCTCTCCTGCTTTATTCACTCCTGTTCTTCCCTGGCTTAATCCCCTCTTTCTCTTGTTGCTCCCATCCCCTTGTCTTCAAATCCACTTGGATGCCTTTTACTCTCTTGCACACTCCTGTGACCATCACTCCATGATTTTGTTCCCCTCCTCTCACCTCGTCTGCATCAGCCCAGCAGCTCCTTAACTCCACTTCACTAACCTAGTCCTTCTCCCTCCCTCTCTTCATGCCTCCCTGTTTCTTATGTGCTTCCCCAAAGATTGATGACTCTCTAGCACAAGGCGAGTGGGCCTGTTTAAAGATGCATGAGGTGATGAGGCCAAGTTTTCTCCTTCTCTTTCTCTCCCTCTCTCTATTTCTCCTCCCAGCCCCTTCTCCTGATAGCAGTCACCGCTTCTGAGAGAGGCTTCCCATTGTTCCCGGCCGGTCAGAGGCCACCTCCAAATCAGACAGCTCCCTCCCATTCCCAGCTCTTGTCAGGATGGCCGAGTGTGACGTATGACGGATGACGAGCAGACCGTTTGATAAATGATGCCGCCAAGGCCCCGTGACACATAAACAGACAAAAAAAGCTGGCAGTTATCGATATGATGATGCAGTGAATCGACAGGAGAAGAAGGGAGGATCCCTGACACTCTGTTTAGTGAAAAAGGATGAAAGAAGTTTGAAGGGCACAATGTTGGTTATATGGCTTTTTATGAGTCAACAGTGACACCAAACTATATAAAAAAGAAAATTCACTGCAAATGTTTGCTACAAGTCCATGAACCAGGCAAGGGCAAAAGCCCTTGCTGCCTAATATAAAAATGCACTTTCATGTTTATAGAATGGCTGATTTCTGATGCCTTTAGTCTTCTGACTAAAAAATAAAAAAATAAAACTTTTTTTTGTTGTATTTTGTGTCTATCGGTTACAGCAAGTTCTGCGTGCCATTACTTATGCTCTTTCATGTGACCATTATGCTCCAAGACCTCTTCATCAAAAGAATGGGATGAGTTGGACGAACTAGCCACAACTTCAAACTGCTAGCCTTCAAATAATTGAAAGGGATGTCGGGATAGACTAAATATGTAGCCAGCTGCCCTTTGTCACTTTCTGCCTAGCTAGTTAAAAAAAGAAGAAGAAGAAAAAAAAAAAAAGTTACTGAAGGCTTTATGCATAGAATGCGTCATTAAATTTGTGCATTAAGACAATGCTGGCACTCCGAGGAGCCAGTTTCACAATTTGTGTCCATCAAGGAAGTAAATACTCCTTTTTCTCCACTTTAATGTCTACCAGCTCTGCAGAGAAAAACCTCTTTAGCTGATGAAAATTTTTCACCTTATTTATTACTGTCTGCAGGGATCACAGGTTTTGACCCCAGGTTGTCCCAGAAATATATCTTAGGGGAGGATTAAATTTGCATTCTGCTTTATGTCTGCCTGTGTTTACATCTGTTTAGTTGCCTCCTACTCTACTGTGCTCAAATAATTCTCATTTTCTAACCACAGTGCAATATCAGAAAACTATCCAAATACATTAATAACAACAGATGTGCTATGGTATTAACTATATTTAAATATCACATATACATATACTTTCATACTATCAAAGCACTTGAAGCATGAAATGTTACCTCATTGCAAAGCATTTTGCATCTAAACCAGAGGTCTATAGTAGCACAGCAGTTGTTCGCTACATTTAACCAGATGTTCAAACATGAACTGAGTAAGTCTACTTGTAACTGACTAAGTAACTGCCTTGCAAAATGCAACACAACGGACTATAGACCAGTTTTGGTGGTACAGGGGGTTAAAATATATCAATTTTTGACTAGATCATACAGGTAACATCTTCTGACATAACTTATGAGTTGCTGTCAAGGAGCACAGTTGTGTTGAGATCACACAGCTTTATTTTATTAAAAAGAAAGCAAAGATGATGAATTGGCCAGAGCCACAAATGTCACACTGACTGGCGACCACTGGACTCCCAGTCACGGTTACCTCTGCATTACTACATCATTGCCAGTAAGTAGATGTTTAAGCCATTTGAAAGAACCATTTATTATTGTAAGATTGTCTTCTTCATCATCATCATTTTTATTAAACCATGAGTATGAAATGAGGGATGGGTGTGGTGGGAAGGAGGCTTTGAAAATGGAATGGGAAATAAAACCAAAACAGTTTTCATGCGTTTCCATTGTGCTTCTGATCCACACCTCGAAGGACGTTGGGGTTAAAATGAATACAGTGCTGACTCACAGCATCCTTACATACGCTAAGAAGGAACTCATATTTTAGCAGTTAACAATTATTTAAATTTCATAAAATGGAGGGGGAAAAGGAAACTAGCCAAATGTAGTGAATTATTTTTTTCCCAGTGAGATACTGACATATTTTCTGTATTTTGGCTTAGTTTTCCTAGTGAAGGTTTCAAAACTAATTCAGCCTCGGATCTGCCGCGCTGTTGCAGCAGGCTAAATCATACGCCAGGGGCAGCAGAACATACACATTACATTATAATCGATTATGTTTTGTTGCTGCATCGATGCAGAATTATCCACGTCTGAACCGCTGTTCACCCCTATTAAATAGTAAACCTTAAGTTGAGCTCATCAAGTGCAGCAAAAAGCTGATACAGAGAGAACCACTAATAAGCAAGTCAGAAGTTGATATTTGCTTTTTTGGCTCAACAGATGTCAATTTAATGTAACGACTCCGAGCTGATTGTGATCTTTTAGCTTCATCTGTTTTGACATATTCACTCTTAGCCAAACAATGAGTTCAAGGTTTCCAGTGTCATTATCATGCAAACCTAAATTTCTTCAATCTTACTTATTCATGAGAATCAAAGGGCGGACAAAATCTGACCTGAGACACAAACCCTTGATTAGTGAATGAGCTGTTTGACCTGAGCTGCCTAATAGCCTGCCATCAAGCAGACAGGGGGTTGATGGTTGGAAAGCAAAGAGCGAAAAATATCTCTTTCTTCTCCAATTAAGGCCAACACAGACAAAGCTTCCACCTGAGACGCGATAAGCTGAGACAACTCTCACTCTGTAATAATCTCATGCTGCTTCTCTCCATCCTTCTGTCAGACAAAACAGAGGATTTGACTTTTTTCTTTTTGAACATTTTTTTTCTTTATATTCTCACCCATTACTTTGACTTTATAGCCAAGGATCAAGCAGAAAAATGAAGCTGTTATTGCCACCGAGACGTCTTTGCATTACTCTGCTTATTGCATTGTATTCAAAACACAACTGCAGTTCCCAAAAAAATTTTAGATGTTAAAAAATGTTAATAAAAAATGCAATGATTTAGTCATTTATGAAAAAAATGCTGGCTCATTTTAAATTTGGTGACAGCAACACATAAAAAAAACAAATTAGGATCAGACAACAAGAGACTGGAAAAATATGCAGTGATGAAGAGAGGAAAATGGAGAGAAAAAAAAAATCTGTTTAATTTGCAACATGTGACTTGAATGATTGGATATCAAAAAGAGCACCTTCGAAAGGCAGAGTCTCTCAGAAGAAAGATGGACAGAGGTTCAGAAATTTTAAATTAGTAATCATAAGATCTGTGTGTGCAAAAATCAGAATCGGATACTCTTGGTTTTCATCCCTCAAGCAGCACTACATTAAAACAGACACGTTTCCGTCATAGAAATGCCTGCATGTGCTACGTAATAGAGGTGTGCCCTATCGTATTGTTTACAATAATACCAGTAGCTGTTTGGACGCTGGTAGAAAATGTAATATATCACATGATCGCATATTTCTGGCATGATAATGTGAATTAACTGCACCTCAGCTGAGCGAGTAAACAAGGAAGCATAGAGCAAAGCGGTGTTGAGTACAGCTTTATAAAGAATGCTGATTTTAGCTCGAAAACATGACAAAAAGCAGGGACTTGACAAAAAACGATTACTAACTCATTTTGCCGTAATACGCTTTATTATTTTGCAACACGTTACTAATGACAAGCACACTTCTGCTGCTTCCAAAGGTGCATCCAAGCAACTACACCCTCCACCATTGCTGCTCCCTGCTGCAGACTTAGCAAGTCTGCCACTATGTGTAGAGTATTCAGCGCTTTCTAGTGACTATAAAAAAATAAAAACCCTGCCATGTTGGCCTTGTGACAGACTGATGACCTGTCCAGGGTGTATCTCGCCACTTGCCTACTAATTGCTGGGATATGCTACAGCCTAGAGGGACTCTGCAACTGAATAAGCAGATATATAAAAATGGATGGATAGATATACACATATGTAAAAAATTTGCATGCCACATAAAAAACATGTTTGTGAAATCGGAAATGGCAGGGACTACAAGCAAAAAATAAACCAAAGTAGTAGAACATAGAATTGCACAGGCTTTTTTTTTTTTTTTTTTTGCTGTATGCCTTATGACAAGTCAAGCAAATAGCGGAACGATTTTACTGCTGCTGTGACTTATTTTTGTGCCCAAAGACATTAATATCGTCCGTGATATTATTACTAAGATATTTAAAAATAATGTTGATATATCATTTTTTGGTAACATTGCCTACCCCTACTCAGGAAGCCTTCCAGAAATCATCATCTATGATACTGTATATCATAAATGTGCCATTCACAAATGCAGAGTAAATGTTTATTCTGATGGCAACAATACTAGCAACCGCACCATTACAGCTGTGTAGTCAACAAACATCTGGATACTGAGGAGACTAGTCCCACATCCTTCAGGAGAAGAAAATAATCCAATTCATGTCTGATATAGGATTATTGCGGTTCAACAACCCTGGGTTTTATTTGTCATATTGAGTTTCATACATCCAATTGTTTTGAGTATGTGACAGTTTTGGACTGCAGGCAGGCCAGTTCAGTATCCAAACCTTTCAACTACAAAGCCATGTTGTTATAGACACAGTATGCAGAGTGTCTTGCCAAAAAAGATACTTTCTGGGAGCATTCATTCAATCATTCAGATTATAAAAATAAGATCACAATTATGATATTGCAAGTGTAAATTTGGGAGCTTTGTGAGCTTTAAAAATGTAGGCTGTTAAATTCTGTCACTGGATAAGCTGGGCTTGCTGCAGAAACCCCGGCTAATTACCTGACGGGGCATTTTAAACAGTTGTGTTTTTAAAGAAATTGATATCAATCTTTTAATGCATACTTTGAAAGACAGAATAATACAGAATCATTTCTTTGTTCAGTAGTACTTTGTAAAAAGACTGAGACATGTAGAACCTGTAATAAAACTGAACAGATGCAGAAGAAATAATGTAGTTAAAAGTGTATTTGCAAAAGTGAGGAAGAAAAAAAAGAGAAAGATTTAAGTTTGTCACTACACTACACTAGTCAGAATATCACAGGGTCAAAGTGACAGCAAGAACAGACTGAATAGCTGATAGATGACTGCAAAATACAGAACAAACTGGAAAGGATGCACTTGTTGTACCTTCTCTTTCGGCTCGGAATATGAAGGTCCGTAGGGAAGTCACGACTTCAAACTTGTTGTCGCCCAGTCCTCGCACCTGCCTGATGGCACTGGCCAAGATCATACCTTTCGAGTACATCTCCTAAACAGAGACACACGTAAAACTGACAGATGAGTACTCCCAAACACACAAGCAAGCACACACACACACGCTTTCATGCATGCTAATATTGTTATTGAACTGCTGCTCATTCCTATTATCTACATCTGCACACCCACAATTACTTCTTTGCAACACATTGTTTGCATCAATAAATTTGTAATTCTGAGTTGTATTACCATCAGCTGGAGTTGCATTCAATTTGAAACAGCACTGACAGACATCCTTATCAATACAGAGTCAAGTTTATTTGCACAAACAGTTACCCTGTTTTCTTTGAGCATTAACTTTGATAAATAGCACAGAGCTCTTGGACATGAAGCATGTGAATCAAAGTGCTGCTGCTGGAATACAAGCAGGAAATTCATGCTATCATGCTTACAAGTCGAATCAATGTGGTGTTTCACCTCAGATTCCAAACTTAAAATGTGGAAGATTTGAAAGAGAGGACCAGGAAACGGCTCCAAAAGTGAATTGCACCACATTAAAGAAGCCCAAAGACAAGAATAACACACATGTAGGTGTTACTTTAGGTGTTCGGAGACATAACACAAATCTACAGGCTGAAAACAAACCTCTCAGATATTTATAAAAGCAGATTTGCACACTGTTCTGGGGATTTGAGTAATGCACAGGAAGTGCTTGGTTAAAGTGGGATTTGGTTACGTGTGTGTTGTTTTATTACCCCTGTGTTTTCTTTTTCCCCCCCGGTAGCGCTTCTGGAAGCAACAAAATAATCAGGATGTTGCACCAGAGGCTTCATGACCCTCTTTACAATCTCCCTTGATAATGGCAATTAAAGTACTGGGTCATTGTGAGTGTAAAGCAGACAGAAAAGAAAGAAATCAAACCTTAATATAATCTCAGCTAAAGAAGCAGGGACAGGATGGTGCAGCTGAGAAATCAGTATTCACAACTAAACGCAGACAGCATTTGGTTGCCCTTAAAGTATTTAGAAAAATCAGATTGTAATGTTCTTTCAATAGAGTGAAAGAACATTACGCTTCTGTAGCATGGAGAAAATCACTTGAATGGAGGGGAAAAAAGGAAAAAAAGGTCATAGCAGACATTGCATTATTCATGTTGATAATGTCATTATCATTGCAAAGTAAGAAAAAAAAAAAAATCTTTTTTTTTGTCTTCATCACTCTTCAGCCGTCTTGACCTGAATTTCGATTCTCTGCAGTCCTGCTCGAAAGAAGAAGACTTGTGTTGACTTCCATGTGCAACGCTGCATGTTAGCTCTTCTGTCCTGTCCTGTGGTCATATCCAGCAAAGACAAAGTGAGCAAAGGGAGGATGAATGGGGGAAGAAAAAGGCGATGAACTTCTGACTCCCTCTCGCCATTCTTAATTAAGCCGGTGACCTTGCCGTCCACAAAAGCCTATTTCTAGAGACCATACTGCCAAAAATATACTAGTCGGCACAGTCACTTAGGGAGACCGGGAGGGATGGATGGATGGATGGATGGAAAAAGCAAGAAATAGAAAAAAAAAAAGAAAAAGAAATTAGGTTTGTGTTAAAAGGCCAAGGAGAAAAGTGAAAGAAAGAAAATGGAAAGAACACAGACACAATGGAAGAGATAAAAACAGTGATATGAAAGAGGTGCAGGGGAGGGAGGATAGAAAGGAGGCTTGTGGGAAAGAGAGACATCATGTGGAAATGAAGATGCCTAAGAGGGTCAGGAAGGGGTCCTTCTCATATTAAAGCAGGATGTTAACAATGGCAAGAAGTGGCTCAACCTAATTACAGACAGGCAGCCTTGTGCGCTTCTCTCCCCGGGAGTTTCACACCAGTATCTCCCTCTTCCTCCCTCTAAATTTAGATAGAAGTTACAGGAAGGTGAGGAGAGGAGAAAGTAAGGATGTGCATGTGTGGATGAATTATCTCTGTGGCTGCGTGCTGATAATTATACCCCAGTATGGGTTAACAGTAATTAATTGTTTTAATTCTAGTTTTGGGGTCATGTAGGAGGGAGTTGTTTAATTGCGAGTTGTGCATCTGTAAATACTCTGACAGCAGAGTTGGCAGATGAAAAGAAGGGGTCAATGTTGAAGTAATGGCGGATGGAGAATTCCGACATTGAAGCTGCCCACTCGTATGTTTATGGACTAATCTCATATGACAGGCTGCCCAGGAAGCAATGAGGCCTAACTATCTGTCTGTCTCACAACACAAACCTGACTCACCTCCCTCTGACCTCCTCCCACTCACAACTGCCTCCCTTCTACATCCATACTCCACCCCATATCACCGTCTCTCGTTTTACCCTCCCAAAATTTGCCAACCTCTGTCGCATCACGGGATGCTGTCTCTTCTCTTTACATGAGTGGAACCGCCTCTCCTTCTATCCTGCGTGGATAACTTTGTCCCTTTTCTTTCCAAAAAACAACATAGAAAACTTCAAGAAACAATTAAAGCAGAGCAATGGAGCTAAAGCCTACAATAATGGAGGCGCCGTGTGGAGAAAACAGGGAGGAAGACAAATAAGGGCGGAGAGGAGGGGGGTCTTTTTTGTAGCGGGAACGGCGCAGAAGCTCTGTTATCTCCAAAGTGTCAGATTTGCAGTGGATGTATGAGGACACCAGCTGGCTGAAGGAAAGAACTACACCTTGTGAAAATGGCTCTAGTTTACACTGCATCAGGGTTTCACCAAGTGAGACCGATTTAAACATTTACATTGTAATGTCCATTAAAAATGAAAGCAATACTTCTGTCAGCTGAGATTTTGCCCCTTTTATAATTGTCTGAAGGGAATACAGATTACTATTGCAATTAAAGATCAAATCAAAAGTCTGAGTATTTTCTATTTTGTACAGCTCCAGGACAGGATCAGAGATTTGGACATAAAGGTTTGAAGTCACAGCAGTCGAGTCTAAATCTCCATTTTCTGTTCACAAATCTGGCTCAACCCTCAGTGTTATTTTTAAAGCTACACATAAAGCTGAATCATTGATTCCCCTTCCCTTTTGTTCTGTGGGGACATGTAAACAATCCATAAAACAGCTAAAACTGGCTTGTCTAATGCAGACAAACTGTATTCCTTCAACAGCGTTCCTTTGGGGTTGCATTCCTGTCCATCAATACGCATCTTTCATTTTATTTCTGTTGTCATTTTACGCCCGGCAAAATATCTGGCTCTATATTCTCCGGCGGCATCAGTGAGTCACTAACTTTGTCTGACAGGTGGAGCTTGGTGGGACGAGCACAGCTTTCTGGAGTTCGCTGCCTACTGAGACGAAACAAAAGCTGGCGAGAGAAGTGAAAGTGAATCAAAACAGTTATTTTGTAGATCATAAAACCAAAATGTAGAGCTGACAGGAGGAAAACTCAACATAAGAAAAGTTGCAGAGTCAACTGTATGGATTCCCAAATGATGACCTCATCACAACAGCTGTAATCTGACTCATTGCTTAACTATAAAAGAAACTAAATGGGAAGTTTTAAAGGGATTCTTGTAATATTGACCATTATTCCTATAACAGAGAATCTCATGTTTAGATAGTTAATGACCTTGTGGGTGTGGTAGCACAGGAGCTGCTTAATTTTTCCTTAGCAACAAAATTATATTTTTATAAATTAGCTTGTATGAACAATTACTATAAACTGGACTCATGTAAATTTGTTTTAACTGAATCATAATGAATTGGCGAGAATTGAATTATATCTGTGAAATGCCTTGAGATGACTTTGGTTGGTGCGTTTAATTAAACTGACAAATATATTATGTGAAAATGTAAAGTAAAGCAAATAAGTAAAAAAGTGCAAATATGGAGATATAAATGCAATAAAAAAAACAAAAAGAAATATTCACAATATAAAATAAATGAGCGGGAAACAAAGATAATTGAAAATGTTCAAATAATTAGCATTTGATCGCTCCCTTTTTCATTTATCCTCTTTCCAACATGTCATTGTTTTATCCCTTTTTACCCTTTAAATTCCCTCACAGATTTATTTCCCTGTAGCCCTCCTATGATTCCGTACCTGTACGAACCTATTGTGAAATTAAATATCACTACTTAAATTAACACTTGGCAATGTGTGATGCCATGAAAATACAAATATTCCATTATTTAGCAGAGTTGCGGTGATCAGAATAAGCCTCATCGCTTTGGGGTGCTACAAAAAGCATCAGCACAGACATCTTGGGAAAATACTGGGGATGATAAGTAAGTAGAGGAGCTTTCAGACTTGTTAAGGCAGCTTTTCAGCAAGATTCAGAGACATGCTCGGACAGACTGACTGACAAACTGATCCCCAATCCCAAAACCTCATATCCCCTTTGGCCTCCTGTCCACCCCTTATCCATATCCCACATTCCCTCATCCCTTCACTTACTTTCTCTTCTCACTAGCCTTAAGCCAAGTTTTTCCCCCACAACACACACACGTAGACACGACACCACACAAAGGCCCTGAAGACTACATCTCAGA
Source organism: Melanotaenia parkinsoni (assembly GCA_036919975.1). NCBI lineage: Eukaryota > Metazoa > Chordata > Actinopteri > Atheriniformes > Melanotaeniidae > Melanotaenia > Melanotaenia parkinsoni. The sequence goes on along the minus strand of JBAFTA010000006.1, from coordinate 14,677,594 downwards.
CCCAATGCTCCCTCCAAAGTCAATCCCAGCGTTGACGAAATCAGGCGAAAGGAGTGATTGATCAGACAGATTGGAGAAAATGCTGCAGAGAGGAAGAAGTGAGACTGAGGATCTCGCTACTCTCCCACGCCATCTCCGCTACCCCCATGATGGCATCACCGCGGCCAGAGACCTTCAAACTGTGACTGCGATTAAGTGCGATTAGTTCTGTCTGGAGCTGACAGATCCCAGAGGATTGCAAACTACAGAAGAGTTCTTTGGGTGTTGAAAGCTGGCGAAATAGATCAAGTATGGGAATGAATGTGTGTAGGCATTTTTGTTTTAACGAACAGACAGTAGAGGCAGCACAATATGATACGCATAACCAAATCAGTCTTCAATTCATGTGACAGCCTGAGGCAAAGTTTACTGAAGATAGCACAAAGTTTATCCCTACTGATTTTATATTTGTGACCATTGTATGGTTTCACTCAAAAAAACATGCGTGCAACATCTGGCAACACTTAAGAATCTTTTAGCACTGCTTTTAATCAACACACGTTTACTTCTATAAATGCTTATTTTCCATTAAGATGATCAATTCTTAGAAATGCTTTTATGGATGAAAACTGATATGCAGATTCGCTCATTTTAGTTCAATCTAAGCCATACAGATGAACTGTTATATTTTTATAGGGCCCAAATTTAGGCCCAAATTTTAAAGGAAGACTAGACTGAATTTTTTCTGAGGTGTGACCTCTGTGGCTACAAGAACAATTTAGATTCTGTAATCTTATTAATGATGGTAGATTCATTAGGATTTGTTGCTGTATAACATTTGCATCAAATGAAACAAGGTCAAAGATTAAAAGTGATTGTGTTTACATGGATGTAATTATAGTGAAAGAGTATTTTTGTTGTAATATTAATAAAAAAAAAAAAAAAAAAAAAACATTTAGCATTATTTTAGTTTCAATGTAGAAAAAAAGAAAACCTGCTGACCTGTTGATTTCTTATTAAAACACTGAGTGAGCATGGCCAGGGTGGGAAACTGAATACAATTCCAAATTTTGAATGGTGGTCTTTCAAACAAAGTGCACTCCTCAGACTCACAGATACCTGTATTTATCATGTATATAGAGACATGAATTACCAGATTTCTCTATAATCTATGTAAACATCACTTTCCAAATATAATCAATTTCAGTATAAGCCGGATAACCAGAATACTGGCGTGCTACATAACACAATCTGTGCCTCTAAAAGCTGCATCTCTGGAAAGTCTGCAAATATGAGCCCCAATATTCTCAAGTCATGCAGAAAATGTATGGTTGTAAAGCCTATTCAAGTACTGACTGAAGCATAAGATTATTTTTACATTTTTTTTACTTTTAAAATCATCTGAAGACAGATAAAGAGGTTTTCAATACTGCTCACTTCAGTTGTGTTTACACGTGACATTATAGTTAAAAGAAAACAGAACTTTGTGCAAGCTGATCCACACAGCCAACTGTCCTCAAAGAAAGCAGTAAAGTGAAAATGATGGCGGGGTCTGATTCTAACTTTAATGCTAGAGCTAGCAAACAGAAATAGCTAGCATGTATTAGCTTACAGATTATTTTCCTAGAGACAGACATTTTAGTTTAATTTGGCTTAATTTCTTCTCTTATAATCCAATGTTTTGATGCTATACCAGCAGCGAGAAACTCCAGCATTTTGAGCAACCTTAGAAACATAGCTTGCTACAAGCTCCAGCTTTTAGATTTCAAGTTCAATAAGACAGATGTGAAGCATATTCACACAAGTAGTGTTTTTGGAAATGTCAGCAATTTCCTTCAGTCTCAGACAGATTTCCAAACTAGAATAATTAGAAGATAATCAGTGCAACTCTTAGATGGGGAGAGATGAGGATGATTTTGAAGCCTTATGCCAACATGGCAGTAGTACGAGATGTAAAAAGGTATGTACTGTGAGAACAGTAAAGCAGTTTCTGCAGTCTGCACTTTGAGGGAAACAGTTACATATTCATACTTCCATTTCTGAAACACTAAAACACTGAAAGATATTCTTGTAATCTTTTTCAACCCCCACGCTAACCCTGTGGAGGTGGTATAAGACGGCAAGCAGGGGGTGCAGGGCCTCAGCTCGCTGCACAAAGCCGGGATGACAAAGATTCTGCTCAACCTTTCCATTCACCCGAAACATGATGAAGCATTCTGCTGTCTCATAGGGCAAAGTCACATTGGCAGGACTTTGGAAGTCTTTAAAAAGTCTGAACAACAATCCCTGTTTGCTCACACATGAAAGAAAACTTTCATCTTCCACAGTACTACATATGCTGACCGTGTCGAAGCACTGACTCGCTGGCCTGCCTGCCGATACCGCCCTGAAGTCGCCAGAGCATGTCCTGATAAGTAAAGCAACAAATGTAATGGAAACAGAAAATGAGGGAAAACGAAAGAGAGGCAGAAAGAGTGAGAGAACATGGAGGGCTATAATTAGCAAGTGATTAACGAGCAGGCATCAGACAAGTCCCACATCATTGATTGTGATGTTGTGCAATGCTGCTGCAGTGAAAACAAGCTGGCCCTAGGAGAGGGGGTATGAGGTCACAGCTCACACCCACAAACACACACAGGCAAACAAATGTGTTGTCTTTAGTGGCAAAACACAGCAAACAGTCATTAGTGAGAACACACAAGTCGAGCACATTATGTCAGACTTGAGAATCACTTGTAAATAAAGGATTAATGCATTTAGTCACTTTAAAAAGGACAGTGCAAAGACACTCAATGCATAAAAATAAAGAATTGGTAATGTTACTTTGTTGATTTCGAGCATCAAACAACTGCCTCTCCATTTTTAATTTGCAGCTAAATTAAAGCCTTGAATGCAAAAAGGCTTTCCGGGCTAAAAAATAGGAAGTAAGACTATCTTGCTTGCATCTATGCCTGCATCTTCTACAGCTTGTTTTTTTCCAGCTCCTGTACCCTCACCCCACTTCGACTCATCGCTCTCCTCCTCTCATGATGAGGCAGGCAATGCTAAGCCAAATTCAAACTCGACTGTCACACAAAGGGAGAATGAAGAGGTGCACTGGGAGGTAGAAATGCTGAGGGAGGCAATAAGAGATGAGAGTCTTCCCTCACCCTAACTTTCTCTCCCTGTCGTTCTTTTGCTAGGGATCTGGTCAGGTGCCAACATCAATGTACTTTGCTCTATGGCTGGGCGGGCGCAGAGAAAGCTGGCCCGTCACGCTCGTTGCGCCGTCCTTGCCCCTGTTCCTAACTGTGCCAAGCTGATGATGATCATGACAATGAGAAGAGGGGAAAAAAAAGGTATAGATTTCTCTGACAGAGAAAAAAAAAAGAACACTGAGTCTGACCATGCAGGCGCTTACCTCAGAGACAAGGAAGTAATGTCAATATTTCCAATAAAAGCCACTATTAGCATTTTTTTTGTGGGCATTTTGCCTCACACCTACCTTGTCATTGTTGTAGTATGCCAGACTCTCGCCATCAAACCTCATCCACCTCCTTTGAAAAACACAGTTTCTGCAGAAAAAGGTGAAAAGGTGAAGTGAAAATGCATGCGACGCACAGTCAAAGTCGATCAAACTAAGCCAGTTTTGAGAAGGATAAGACGTTGTGTTATGAAAAGTAAAAGCAAAGTCCTACAATGTGAAGACAGCAAAGCAGTAATCTGCTCTAGGCAGGTACTCATATTTCATCATGAGTGCCACAGATTCATTAATGTCAAGTGTCGTATCAACAGCTGTCAATTATCATAATCAAAATAAATGGCTGTATTCAGTTTGAATATTCAACAGCCCCAGGGCACTTTGCCAACCCCATGCAAATCTAGCAGTGAAGGAGACTATAAAAAAGGAAGGAAATGATTGATAGCTCTGACTTCTAGTTAAAGTGATACATGTAGCACTCACAGACTCTGGAAAGAAAAAGAAGTCAAACAAAGTAAAAGAAAACATACAATGTTGTGCAACTCAGTACTACAAGGTTAACTCTTCTTTTCTTTCCCTTACCATTTGGTAGAGTTATGCATGATACACAAACTGGCCTCAGCCATCTGTTTCTGGTATCATTTTGCAGATTTAAAGATCCATAAAAGACAGAAGATATACAGAAAAGCAGGGGAAATTGCTAAACTAAATGGGTTTGTTAAAAAGTTGTTTGTTTTTTTTTTTTAAAGCAAACAGTGGCTAAATACGTATAGTGTTGACTTTATCGCTCATTTCTACAGTGGCAGGGAAATGCAAAACAATAGTATCGAGTGAAACACTTCTACATTTGCACGATACACATTTGCATCATAGAAGCCATGTTTACATTTACAAAACAAAAGTACACTTTTACCATGGGCAAAACAGCTTTACATTTCAGAAAAAAAACACTGTACAAAACACAAAACACTTTTAAAATCCTTGATGTAAACAAACACTTTAACAAAGTTCTGAATGCATTGCTGAAACACTTACCAATGACAAAGCAACTTTACACTGACATGAAACACTTTAAAAAGTTTTGAAACACAATTACAAAGGTATGACATGCCCGGTGTTATAACAATATCTGTGACCCATCAGAATCTGTGACCACTGAGGCGATAGCGTACATTCCCGCATGTAGGTCTTAGAAGTCTTGAAAACACTTCTACTGACGTCTGAGTTCATTACAATGCAAGTAAAGTCACACATCCTGATCGCTATCAGAAATGGTAAAGTCTGTGTTCCTGGCTATGTGAGGGTCACATTATGTTAGAATAATCCAGAGTCCGGATTCTTGCAGTCACAGATTCTGATGGGTCACAGATTTTGGTGTAACACTGGTCAGGTCATACCTTTGTAATTGCGTTTCCTGAATTTGTATTTCAAATCAGTGTAATGTTACTTTGTCGTTGGTAAGAGTTTCAGAACTTTGCAAAAGTGTTTTGCAGTGCCACATGTAGGTTTGCATCAAGGATTGTAAAAGTATTTGTTTTGTACAGTTGTTTTTTTTCTGAAATGTAAAGTTGTTTAGCCCTTGGTAAAAGGGTTTCAGCGTTGTACTTTTGTAAATGTAAACAATTTCTATGATGTAATTGTATATCACAAGATTTAATATTGTTCTGCACTTCCTGGCCAATGTACATCACAGATATAATTAGTATTTTAAGGGTGACAATCTGCACAATAGTGGCCAGTGCTTAGATCCGAACCAGACCAAAGTAGACCATATAGTTTATAAAATGGTATGAAATACTTGGCTTATAGCTAGTGTATACATTATAAAATATGAGGTGGCAAAGATCCTGTCGACCATATTAATGTTTATAACATTGTCTCAAACATTTGAATGCAGGAAGTACAAGAGCATGACTAACGAACTAACAGGCACACACAGTGTCTTGACAGTGATGGAAGACTGCTATTTATCAGAATGACTGTCAATCCTCATTACACGATAAGGGAAGGGTGCACACAATTAATCCAGACTTGGTGAGCAGTGGTTCAACATCTGCAACAAAATGTAAGTTTACCAATCATGAAAATAGATTACACAATGTAAAACCAAATAGATAGAATGCCTTTTATTGTCATTATACAAATGTACAACGAGATTAAGCCAAATGTTCCAGCTCTGATACGATGTGCTTTATGTCATTTTAATCGGGGCCAGTGGTCACTTCTGTGCATCTGTCACAGTTTATCTAAGCAATATCTTGACTAAACACACCACAAACTTTGGCATACAAAACCAAAACAAGAATTGATTGCATGCAAAACCAAACAAAGAGATAAAACTATCTGGAAAATGGTGGGAATTTTGATAAAATACTTAGTGATTAACTTGTTAATCTGCAATTATGATGAGCTAACTTCAACCAGTAAGATCAATAAAAGACTTCTCAAGGGCTCTGTGGTGCATAGCAGCCCATAGCAGTCATTTCCACACTGCAGGCTGCCAGTATAGGATGCTGACTGGTGCAGTTTCAATCCATACATTTGCTTTTGAGAGCTGTTATTTTTGAAGGCTTATTACTTAAAATCTTGCACACAAAACCTGGGAAATAATAATAAATTTATATAGAATGCTAAAAAGTGAATCACACAGTAGTAATAACATCAAGTAAAAGAAAAAAGAAAGATAATGTGGTAGTCTAACTCACCCTTGAGGCGACAGCTTGTCCAACCAGCCCACTTTGAGCACTTGGTGTTTGGGAGCTCCGTAAAAGCATGCATACGGCGAAATATCAGGCAGTGCATTTGTGGTGACGGCTCCTAGAGCATCTGCAGGTTCTGAGTAGAGGTCACACTCCGCCATGATCATGGATCTGTCGTCAGGGGTCACAGCCAGACCTTGGTCCAAACAGGCCCGTGGTGGCAAGCTGGTACACTCATCCACTGTTGAGTACTCATTTCTGTAGGGGTCTGGGACAGTAGGTGCTGGTGGACACTCTTTCTCCTTTGATTTGTTTCTGTATAGAAATAAATGGCATTAAAAACTGAGTTATATTATAAAATTACAGTTTGCATATTTATAAATTAGGACAGAACTCAAATTTAGACAGACCTCATTCATTTCTAATGCATGAATTCAGAACTTTAGCTTAACATAAACACTGGAGACAGTGGGATGAGTTAGCATAGCTCTGTGCACATAACTAATAACCAAAACCCTACGCTTTATACAAAATAAACAGACCAATATTTGTAAATGAACCAGTTATCTAAAATTCATCACACTTATAATTCAGTGTCTCTAGCTGCTGTCATAAAAGTGTCCATCCTGTAAAATCACATAATATTTAGTTTTCTAAGGGTAGATTTTAAATTTGTAGGAGACATGCAGTGTTTAGCTCTGTAAAACTAATGTAAGCTAATCACCTCTTTGAAAGCTAATTATGGAGCCAGATCCAAACACAAAGAATGGTATTGATCTTTATATCTAAATGTCAGCAGGGCCAATAGTCACGTTTCCTAAAACATCAACAGGGCTACTCAGTTTGCTCCTTTGAGGGCTGCAATCCAGCAGGTTTTCATGAATTCCTGCTTCAACACACCTGAATCAAATTGAATGAATCTAACAGTCTATCAGATTCTGCACAAAGACTCATTAATTTGAGTCAGGTGTGTTGGAGCAGGGATGCATTGAAAGCCTGCTATATTGCCACCCTCGTAGGAACAAAGTGAGTAGCCCTGCCCTACAATTACAAATTAGAAGCAGGAAATAATTAGCACTCCCATTAACCCTGAATCCCTTATCTTAATAGCTTGTGATGCTTTTTTTGAGAACTGTGGTATATGTTCTGTTGTAAAGTTTTAAACATACTGTCATCAGCATATCACATACATTTGTGTTTTATATTTTTAGATCTAAAAAAGCACATTGCATCAAAATACAATACCTCTGTTTCTTCTGTTTTATCTTGGCCTTAAACCCCTTCTGCAGCCCTTCTTTAGTATCTCGGTCCTACAGAGCACAAAAGAGATTAGCATCAAATGAAAACAGAGTGTCCATCTTTTACCCAGACACCATTATCACATAGGTGCACTAAACTACGTTAACTTTAGTGGCTATGTGACATTTTAATTAACCTCAGGGAGCAAACTGAAACAAGCACACTTTCCACTTTGCTATGTGTCCACGCTGACATAATTAACACTGAGAGCAAGTCTTGTATAACTCTGACAAAAACAGCAAAGATAGTGCTGAAGATGTGAGAAATGTCAGCTCCTCTTTGGTAGGCTGCTTGTCACTGCCCACGAGTGGCTGTGTGTGTGTGAGCGTTGTCTTACCAGAGCAGTTTCAGGGCTGTTGTACAGGAATGTTTCTCCATAGGGAGCAATAGGTGTCAAGGTTCTTTGAAGTGGAGCTAAAAAGGACACAGAAACAACACAATGGTGGTTTTGTCAAACAGCTGAAACTTGAAAAACACAGCATGAAGGCCTGAACGTGGTGCTTGAAAGTAAGCAGCTTAACAGGATTGTTCCAGTTAAATTCCAAATCGCTTAGATGTTATAGTGCTCTTTCATTAAACCAACTCATTGATCTGAATAAATGTGTTGGCTCTTGATCCATGCAAGCACAAACTAATTAAATCTTGCTTTAGTATGCCTATCTCTCAGCCTTGGCCCCTCTTCCATGCACTAATGGGAGTGTGATCCTCCTCAGCCCGTTTCAAACAGACGGAGTCGCTGCCTGGACCGTTACTTCGTCTTTGTTCCTGCAGAAACTGTGGTGTGTGGAGGCAAAGATGAAGGAGAAGAAGAGAGGCTCTAGCCAGACACTATTAGTCTGGAGGCCTGGGGCCACCCTGCGTGGGCCACTGCCTGTCACTGTGAAAAATGACACTCCCCTCTCCTGAGGATTGTGAGGGCCTAAAGATGCCGCCACAGGGCCAGACACACAGACACTGGTGCAGGGAAATTCACGCTCAGACTGTACAAAAGATCGAAACACCCTCAGACACTTAAAGATGCCTCTAGACAAACACAGACATAAAAGGATGGACAGCCAAATGAGCAGACTCACACTCTCAGCGTTTCAGATGGGAATTTACGACTTTTAAAAACCTTACACACACACATACACACCTCCAAACAATGCTGGCCATTAGGGAAGGGCATAAAGGGCATGTGCTGGGTTTGGTAAGCTTTACGAGGAGGTCGGTGCACTTGATGATAGAATGCACTCCGACACGCCGGCCTTCTCCACAGACAGGCTTGGTGGGCAGATACTGACCATCAATCATCGTCTATCAGCTGACCTTCAGGCCCTTCACAAGTCTCCCTGAGGGCTGCTGGACGCCACAGTACTCTATTCCTGTTCGACTCCCTCCGCTCTTCCCTCAATGGTTTCGTCTCTGGCATCTGCCTTTGTTTCTCTCAGATGCTACTTTATCTGCTCCTGAACAGACAGTCAAGCTGCAGCCGGGGCAGTGACTTCGATACAGCTCAAAGTTTGTGAAGAGATTTGTTCTGAATGTAGTGTTGTCTTTTTAAATCAGCGCATGTCTCTTTGTTATTAGTTATTACTTGTTTTTGAGACACATTTTAAATATGGAGGATGTAAAACTGCTATGATGTGCATTCATATCAGTCACCAAGCCAAAATTGTTCCCTGAATTTACAAAAAAAATAAATAAGTAATTGAAAACTAAAATTGAAAAAAAACAACAACATTTTTTCCCAATTTCTTTTCAATAATAAAGCAATGATCAACACACTAAATTATATAATTAAGATGCAATTGAAAACTCGAAAAGTAACTACTAGGTTCACTGTAAAAACAAATCTACAATTTAATGAGATACTTGTAGCATTAGCCAGTCATCAAGCAGAGGTTCATCACGTATAGGTTCATCAAAGGGAAGGTCTACCAGATACGTTTAAATGTATACAATATGTATAAAGACAACAGGGCCAGCTTGAGGTGAATTCATTATGGATGCACTACATTACAAAACGACATTTTGGGCAAAAAAGTATACTATTAGTTAGATAAGGCAGCCGTGTTAGACACCATATTAACCTGGTAGAAGGGATGTGCACGACCAATTGACTATTTGATTAGTTGAAATGGCGTACAAAGTTGACAGCTTTTTTTTAAAAGTTGACTTTTGTTTGGAGGAGTTATGTCTCATTGCGCAGAGACATGGTAGTGTTTACAGCGCTGTGTTAAAAGAGCATCATGGCCCTTTAAGAAAGGAGGAGTGGCAGGACGAGGAGGGGACATCTGGGCTAAGAAAGTTAGTTAGTTCCAGCAGAGTCCCATGTCTGCTTCACCCTGCTGGATAAATGGAAAGAAGCTAACCCTGAAGCTAGCTGCAGCTTCACTCAGGAGTAATCGCCCCACCTCCACCTACAGACCTGGAAGCAGGAAAGTTTACCAGCTGATTCTGTTGGAGTTTTCACCGATAGTGGAGGCAACAGACGAGAGCAGCATGGTTACTAAACCCTCAGAAATGTTGCATCAGGAGCAAAAAAACAGGTGGCAAGTCAAGGAAAAGAACTGGTTTTGCTCCTTTAGGCATGATGTTAAGCTCACGTAGCATAGCAGCCGCTATATAGATCAAGCAAATGCAGGTTCGATCCTGACGTCTCCCTGACCCACCTTTTCATCTACCTGCTGAACAATAAATAACTCTAGAGCCTACTTGTTTATGGAACACACAATATATAAATAATATTTCATACCTGTTTTACAATTTTCATTCACTAAAAATTAGGCTTATTGATATAGTCTCTACTTTCTATACAGAAGAACTGGTCTTCATGTCAATTTCCTTTTCTTTAATGCCTCTTACGCCACTTCCTCTCTCCACGTGCCTGCCCTGGCATCCTCTGCATCTATCTCTTGAGGGAGGGATTAAAACACAAATAGAAGAATCGATTGCATGCAAATGAGGAAGTGAGATATTGTGATGAGTTGAGATGAGGCAGCATGCTAACACGCTAACATATGAGAAAGTGCTTGGTCCAAATTAAAGCTACTGATACATGAGCATGGGTTCCTAAATGGACACTGCACCCCACTATTAAGGCTGCCATTTTGGCTCGGGTCTGATTTTTTTTTTTTTTTTAGCCAATGTTACTGTAGTCTTGTGAGTTCCATATGCCAGATATTCATTACTGATACAGGACACATGTTTTTATTATACTGATAATTATAGAAGATAAAAAGCTGTAATGAATTGTCACTGTAATCTTTGACTGAAAACATAATTTAGGGATTTGCGTAGCAAAGTGCCGTTTACATACAACACCAATAATGCTGGCTTCCACTTCCCAGTGAGCAGAAAATTAAATTTCACTTGAAAAAGCTTGGGCAAAATCTTGGGGAGACTTTAACTTAAAAGACTTTAAAAGAAACCTTATAAACAGTGTTTCAAAACGTCAGAAATATACTAAAATCTTACAAAAGACATTGTGAGCCTATCAGACTTTATAACAGATAGAAAAATAAGCATTTATTACAGTTTGTTATATCTGATCACTGGTTGGCTGTTATGGATATGTTATGGAGATCCTGTTAAAGTAAATGGTTTTAAAATTATTAAGCGGTATGTTTACTATTTACTGGTAAACCCTAGGTTTAATAACCTAAAAAGAAAATCAGATTAGAAACCAAAAGCTGGATTAACTGGCTAAAAAAATATTATAATCAATAGATTAAGCAATTAAAAAAAAATAGGCCCTAATCATATATTTAAGACATGTATACTTTGTATAATAATTCCTTTTTTACAGAAATGCAAACATCTGACTGCCGACCTGACTTGCCAGGTCCCTCATGTGAAGTCACCTGTCAGGCCCTGTACTCTGAGCCAATCAGGTTGCATCTGTGATGTAGTTTATTTTTCATTGACTATCAGTGAATAAAGCTGGATCCATCAGTCTCTTGATAATGTGCTCAGTTTCCTGTCTATCTGAACTTTAAAAAAAAAGTTCCAATATCCACAAATGGTCCTCAAGGCCCACTGTCCTACAGACGTTTGATGTTTCCCTGCTGCAACACACCTGACTCAAATTAATGGGTGAATGGCAGACCTGTGCATAGCTTGTAAGAGATCCATTTAAAGTGAATCAGGTATGTTGCAGCAGGGAAACATCTAATGCCTGCAGGATAGTCCGCTTTGAGGAGGGTTGGTGATCACTGCTCTGAAGAATTATTCAAAATTGATACAGGCATGTGAACACAAAGGCTTCCTTTTACATACATTAAAGGTTATGTAAATGATAGCATTCTGTTATGTGTGCACCTTGGTAACGCCCAATCATAAAAAACACCATTTAAATTTAAAGTATTTTCAGAAAGAACCGCTTCAACAGAGCAGTGAATATACAGTCAGCCATTCGGGATTATGCACGTGTGTCACTATATCAGAAGGTTTACGTGCTGCTGCAGGGATACTGAAGAAATGTTCTCTCAATGAGATTTTACACGTGGAGGGAAAAAAAGCCAATCTTTGAAAGGAGGAGTAAAGGTGTTCAAATTAAAATTCTGCCAGCTTCCACTAGCAAGTTTCAATTGAAGACAACAATCGTTCTGTGAAACAACACAGCTTTTTTTTTTGTGTACACAGTCTCATCTTGGAATAAATGCTTCAAAAACGCTTTTGTAAAATCATATGTCAAATATCGCCTTGCTAGGCTTTAGTGTGAAGGGAATTTTAGCTTGCTAGTCAAGACTCGAGCTCCCCATGTCCCTGCACTGGGACCTCCTTGGCTTCTTCCTTAGTCTCTCTCAGCCTGTTTTGCATCCATCTCTTCCTCGGTCCTCCCAACCCACCTTACTGTCTTTCCTTTCAATCCAGTCTCACTGTTTGTCTTGTTTCAGATAGAGAGAAAAAAAAAAGTTGGGAAAACAAGGTCTGCCAAGAGACTATAACAGTGCAGTAAAGGCAACCCGCAGAAAAGAAGAGGACAAGGAGGAATGTGGAGGGATAAGACTGGGTAAATCGGTTGATCCATGGGACGGTAGGGTCAGAAAATATTGTACCAAAGACTCACATGTTTGTGATGTTAAGGGGCAGGTGTTGTCAGAAAAGCATAGTCTAATCCTAAGAAAGTACAGCTACCTCAGATGGGGAGGCAGAATAAGCCAAATAAATTCAAAAACACATTTGCACTGCTTGTACAACATGTGTGTTGTTAGCAAAGTTAAACAACTTCTAAAAAACTTTTGGAGGGCTGCGCGACAGGAATACATAGGGTCTCCCTGAGGGACAAGATGTGAGAGAGCATATTCCCTGTGAGAAGAATGCTTGAAACAAGGGTGCCGGCTTTTCCCACGACACAGCTTCCGAACACCCCCACCACAACAGCGCACTACCCCTCATCTCCTCTCCCCGCTTTCATCCGGGCAGACAACAGCACCGCTGACTCTACAGCTGTATGAAATATTCATGGCAGAGATAAAGCGGATGAAGCAAAAAGACTGTGTATACCTTTCTGTATGCGGTTTGCACCTGTGGGACCCTCTGAGCCAGCTAGGTGTTCAGGGCTGGTTGTTTGTGCTGGTGGTGCACTCCTGAGGAGGAAGCAAAGTCAGTGGATTAGAAGCACGGGTGCAGCACGTGGGAAAAATGAGCAACACCTTGCAAACGTAAAGAAGTAGGTTGTCAAAATCTGAAAGCTAGTTTCACAGCTCAGAGGTTCAACAATGTGTAAAATAAATGCAGTTAATTTGTGTGAATTGCAGAACTGAAAATGAAAATGGAGGCTTGGATTCGATGTAAATCTGAGAGTAGAGGCAGAAAATTTTGGTGAACTTCAAGTAAGGGCAGCGAGAAAATCCATTTCCTCCTTATGTTTTTCACTTTGTCATTTCGTTAGCAGGGCTGCCCTCAACTAAAACATTTCCTGGTAAACCATCAGTTGCAATTTACAGCAAGTGGCTCTTTCTTTTCATCCAAACACACACACATTGAATCAGCCTCTTTCCTGTTAATGTACACGTCAGATCCACGCAGTCAGATCCAGTCCTTCTCTGTTTCTTTGTCTCACTACATACATAGAAGAGAAATCTGATTATTGTCAAACCCTTTCCTTGAGGGCCAAGGAATTCAGCATATGTGCAAGTGTAGCCGAAGCAGAAAAATATATTGATTAATACACACTTACACTTGACTATTTAATTAAGAAATTGAAATCAGAAGCACATAGAGTTTCTTAGCCTGTTTGAGTGATTCAAGCCACAGATGAACTAGTTATGCTAGCAGAGTATCGGCTCCTGATAGCGACATCATTCACCAATTGGATATTGGGACAAAGCTTTCATTAGACTTTCTATTCCATTAGAATTCATATATATAAATAAGTACATGATTTAGTTTGGTTTCTAGTTCAGACGCAGAGTTACTGCACTGACAAGTCTGATGAGGAATGAGCTGCTATTATTATTGTCTGGTTATGTTTTCATGTTTTCAACAGCATTGGATTTATCGATCTGTCTGTTAGCAACATAACTGCAAAAGTTATGGATGGATTTTGATAAAATTTTGAAGAAATTTCAGAAATGTAATAAGGAACACATGAATAGATTTTGGGGGTAGTGCATCCCACAGTTATTGGCAAAAAAATAAAAAATAAATACAATGACCTGGCAGAGGTCTATGTTCTCTGAGGGCTTCTAGTTTGGATATATTTTATTCTGGAAACATAAAAAAGCAAGCTTGAAATATGTGTACAGCCAAGGTTTCCAGGTTTCTGGGGTAAAATAGTTAAGAAGGGAAGAGAAAAAAAGTGCCGCAGACACTCCTTTAGCATTCCAGCAGAGCAGTAAACTTCCAGAAGACAAAAACTGAAGGGAACATTCTGGAAAAGTCTGCTAGCAAAAAGTCTTTAATCCTGCATGCAACTCACATGAAGACAGGGAAGGAAAACGTTGTTTTGCTCATACACTGGAGCTTGTTGAGCATGATGGGTTAATTTCGCAGAGCTAGCGATGCTTTCACTAATGCACATAAATCTGTGGAGCATTTTAAACATTCTAAACTAGCACATTTCTCTTTTGTAGGAACTTAAAACTGAACTAAAAGCTGTTAATCGACATCATGAAGACATTCATGAACAGTCATTTCTATGATCTATGATCAACCTGTAACACTGTTAGACCTTCCAGTGTTCCCAGATTATTCACATACATCCTGCACCCTTTTCAATATATCCTCTTAGACCTTAAATACTAAAAAAAAGCAGTTGTTACTGCTAAATTTTAACTACCTTTGTTTTATTTAGATTATGTAGCAGCTATAGTCATTGTCTTTAATTTACTTTAGAAGTTTTTTTTCTTATAAATTATTTTGGAAAATATTTAAACTGGATTCATTTACAGGATCAGTTGTCCTCTTATTAGGAAATGATGTGTGGTCTACTACAACGTAATGAAACCTCACACAATAACAACAATGACCACAATCCCAATGTTTGCTTAAACTGATTCGGTATCAGATATTATCGGCTGATATCGGTATATTATCGGCTGATATCGGTGTATTATCGGCTGATATCGAAGGTTCCACATATTGGAATTGGATCAGAAACTCAAAAAGAACATTGGTGCATCTCTATAGCAGAGCTTTAAGAGCTTCAGTTTTGTATAATTTCAGTCAAACCTACTTATTTACATGCATTTTAAATTTCAATTTTGATCTGACAAGCACGATAATTCAAGGTGTGTGTCGGTGCTGCTGCAGCTGGGACTGCTGCCTAAGGACCAAGCCTCTTGCTTGTTCTTTTGGTTGGGTGCCTGGTGCAGCACCGCAGCTCACTGAGTAAACTATACATGCTTCTCATCAGTCTCCAAGTCTCCAATAACACCAGAAAATATGTTAGACTTGTTACTAGGCACTTCTTTGTAATAGAGTTGCGAGAGGAGTCTGAAAACTTGTCAAAAATAGTGCAAAAGACAGTGAGATTTTAGCAGAGCTAATTTCAGACAAAGTCATAGTCTTACTACGTAAAGCTTGCTGTGTTGATAAAAATCCATATGATTTGTCAATGAATCTTTGCAGAAAACTTTCAAAAGGACATTAAAAAACATATTTACCAGAATATCAAAACTATAAATGTATCTTAACAGTAATACCTGTCCTGAGGTGGGATAACGGTCTGATCGGGGATTTCAGGAACAGGCCGATGCCTCAATCGATAGGAGCGAGAAAGCTGTTGACCTTCAAGACCCTTAAAAGAGGACTGTGTTTCATAAATTAAGTTGTCAACCATTTCACAATGAAATGCCCCGTTGTCATCAGTTAGCACTGGAAGAGGGACTTCAGCAGCAGAGGACACAGAGTCTGTGTTATAATGTAGGGGCTCTTCCAAATCTGAGGGCATTTCTGGGGTGGAAAGGGAGTCGTTGCTGCTGCTGCTGCTGCTGGAGTGCACGGGGGAGGACACACAGGTTTGTGCCAACACAGATTTCACTATGTTATTGGGGTTACGCTTCATCGGCTGAGGTGGTGTGAGGTGTCGAGTGTCTGGAAAGTTCCCAGGGTCAGTTCCCAGTCCTGCTCTTGCAGGCAAAGTCTGACTTCCTTCAAAGTCATACTCCCTGTTCTCCTTTGATTGGAGTTGACATGACATCCCCCTCTTTCTATCCTTCAGGAAGACACGTCTTGGGTACGGCACCGGTTTCTTTTGACCCTTCTTGCTCTCTAGACCATCCTGCGCGTCTGTGTCTTCTTCTCCACTCTGCTGCTTCAGTACCTCCAAGCTCCGAAGGATACGTCTTCGGTGACCTGTTGGCAGCACTTTGAGCTCCAGCAGGCGCTCATCTGTGAGGTCCATGCACTCATCCAAGGCTTGATAACCTCCATGCTGGAAAAGGGAGATATACTGGGACAAGTGGAGAGTGGACAGCCACTCTGTAATTTCCATGCTTGGATCTAGAGGCTCCAACATGGTGCTCTATGTTGATTCTTCTTCTTGGAGCATGAAAGCCTGGGTTCACACTGTGGGCACAAAGAAAATAACGGTAAAAAATGGGTAATGGAATATTTGAGCCATCACACAAAATTAAATCTAACCACATGACCTCACCACTGTACCATAAAATACAGTTAACCTTAGAAACAGGAAGTCAAGAGTCATTTAGCCAGTAATGTGCATTTTTAAGTAAACCACAGTCATACAAAACAAACATTGATTTGACTCTGGAGAGATGTTTTCTCAAGTGAAATTAAAGGGCTGAGCTTTTCCTGTAAATATCAGTAGTGATGGCGTTAATCTACTCTGGCTGTGGGAGAGTGATCTACTTTAAAGTAACAGTTCAACATTTTTGGAAATTCAGTCATTTCCCTTTCTTGCCAACAGTTACATTAGACGAGACGATCAATACACTTTACTGTTTGTGTGGGAAATATGAAGCGACACAAACACATATATCATCTTTTTTTATTGCCATTAAAACAAAGCCATAGTGTACAAGTTGTGGTTTTGGACTCCAGGAAGTTGGTGCAACATCATTCTGTTCAACCATACATCACTGCCATTATGTGGATTTAGCTTTTTTTATGCTTGCAGAGGATCTCTAAAGATGCATTAGTCTTGCTAATTTTGAACATACAGAGTGCCACTAAAATACTTTTAAGCTTCTTGCAGTGAAGGAAACAAGCCACCCAGCCCCTTATATCTGTTATAGGAACTTAAAAGAGAATGATGCATGTGCTACAGATGAATCTCTACAGCTACATTTGCAACACCTAGATGAAGCAGGAAAGAGCAAGGGCCTTGAGGACACAGCAGCCACCATTGCAACTTCTAAAATTTAAAGTCTATGAAAATATATTTCTGGAGTGCTTACCACAGGAATGTTTAAAATCAAGGATTTTATGTCTTGGTTCACCACCAAGAACTAAACTGCATTATAGCGGGTTGTTTCCTTGTGCTTTCAAACTGGCATCTCTTCTAAATATGATGAAATGAGTTGCAGAAATCCTCTTTCAGGGTTTATCTCTCACATTTCCACTTAACTTGAGAATTACAGGAAGATGCATACATACCAACCTCAAAACAGGTCCACTTCTCTTTTAGGTTGCAAGTCTGCTACACTCAAAGGCCCTAAGAAGTTACTTCTGCTTTTAAATAAATACGTTTGGCATCAGTTTTTACCCATACAAGTACATCTCATAGAATGGAGATATTTTAATCACGACCCCTGCATCTTTTCATCTCTCTCCGCCCTCTCTAAAACTGAGAGTGCAGGCACAATGTGTGGTACACATGACTGAATAAATCCCCATAAAAGAAATCTATACTGTCTATCAGAACAGCCCAGCTGAGGGTTGCAGCATTAACAGGCAGGGATGTGTATTGGCTGACAGCCAGATGAAGCATACACTAAACCTCTGCCTCCAAGCACTTACACAACTGCACACCATCATAAACCACATGCTATAAAGCACACACATTCAGCAAACATTATTAAAAACTGGATATAGGAGTTTTGATCTGAGGCTACTGGCAAGCGTGCAAAACCACAGATCAATAGCAGAGAGCAAAAGGAAAAAAAGAAAAGAAAAAAAGAGAGAGAACTCCACCAGCTAAGCAGTTTGCACACACCACATGTACAGATGAGGCAACACAGCCACACAACGTAAATACACAACTTACAAAAACCCAAACGGTTTATTACACCTTTTTTTTTAGTCTTTGCTTTACATAAATATGTAGTTTTCCAGCTTAAACAAAATGTGGCTAAAGTACAAGAGAGGTGTGGGTGAGTGTTGGTGCCACAGGTATGGTAGCACATTACAAACAGTGAGTCACAGCTTGCACGCCCATGCCTGCACTATCACTAGCTCCCTCATAAATGTGTGCATCCTTATGAACAAAGTTCATGTTGTGCCTCCTTCCTGGTTTGAGAAAGAAAAACCTGTTCATGCGTCACAATGAATAAACCTATACACAAACACTGCGTACTTTAAAGTAGATATTTGCCGATTAAATTAATTTAAAGTTGAATTAAAGGTGAGCACGGCTGTTGGGACAGGAGTGATAACGTGTTTTCATTCAAGGCATTCAGCAGCAACAGGCGCACGTGTGGCTGAGCTCAGTGTTTACATATGGCATAAAGGGTATAACAGAAAAGTAAGTAAAAGACTGAAGTCGCAGTTTTACTTCGTGTTAAAATTAGCAATGTGTGGAACGGTTGAGTTTTTAAGAAATGCAATATGTTGTATTTTTGGTCTCGCGCCCACTTTGTTCAACTTCAGCTGAAAAGAAACCGCAGCACTTGTAGACTCATACTTGTTTGTAGACGCTTACCTGCGGGTTGAAAACGGAAAGAAACTTTGGGCATTTAGTCCGCACACGTTTACACACTCGCGGTGTCCACTTTTAGTTACGAAGCTTTAAAACTGTTAAATGACTTTTCAAACTGTCGGCCGTTTCCGTGTAAACAAAAAAGAAGAAGAAGAAGAAGAAGAAAGCTGTACGCCCCAACACGCGACAGCGAGGCACGGCGCGAGCTGAGCCGTCCAGCATCACACTTGCTAATAAAAGTCAATGATGCAGGCTAGTGTTGTGTGTGTGTGTGTGTGTGTGTGTGTGTGTGTGTGTGTGTGTGTGTGTGTGTGTGTGTGTGTGTGTGTGTG
>JBAFTA010000006.1:14630610-14658417 GCA_036919975.1 Melanotaenia parkinsoni | reverse complement strand
TGTGTGTGTGTGTGTGTGTGTGTGTGTGTGTGTGTGTGTGTGTGTGTGTGTGTGTGTGTGTGTGTGTTTGTTTTTTTATGTGACGCTTACCTGCAGTCAGGCTGTCAAATTGGTGGAGTGCGTGGTCAGTGTCTCTGGGCGCAGAGGTGTCACTGAAACAGTAAAAAGAGAAAAAGAAGCGCGCGACTGTGTTGTGCACTGAGGAAAGGAAAACTGGAGGTATTTGAAGTTTTCCTGGGAATACTGGCATGCCCCAGCTTGATCCCACAGCTCCAGGCTACGCATTCAACGCAGGCAGGAATGCAGCTGAAGAACACGATTTGTTTGATTTTCATTTTTTTTTTACAATTCATCTTATTGTGTATGCTTAATATTTTTATCATTTCAATTTATTGGCACTAAATAAATAAATCATGATTCAAAGTGATTGTGTCACCCATAATTAGCAGGTTTATATGTAACGTAATGAGTCATCGCTTCATCTGAAATATTAGCCTATTAATTTTGGTGTGTCACGAAATTAAAGAGCATTGAAGATACAAAAATACAAACCTTTAAAACACGTATAGGTTACTTTCATTTAAAAGAAAAGATAAGCAACAATACATTACATACATGTGTTATACAAGTATATATTTTTCTTAATTTAGATGAACACTTGTCAGTGTTTGAGTCTAAATTAATCCAAAAGTATTTCACGCTCATTTCAACCACAGGGAAAAATTACACTGGATCTATTCAAAACGGGCCTCTGCTTGACATTGTGATCATTCTTCAGATATAACAAAAAGGAGATGGTTTAGGGAACGGTTTAATCTGACTATAAATTTAACACTGGAGACAGTGTACAGAATTAGCCACATGATGGAGACAAAGTACAGCATTTCTGTTCAATGGCTTTGAAAGGAACTTGACTTCATCCAACAACACTAACAAGCAGAAACCAGAAAATTCAAATTCAGTTATTATCACAAAACTTTTAAAAAAAAAAAAAAATGAAATCATGATTATATAAATGTTAAGACTGTAATATAATATGGAGAATGTTTATGTTTTGTTGAGACATATCACATTTTTTTTGCTGTGCTCACCCACATATTTTCCTACAGTTGAGAGAATTATTGTACAACATAACACTTCTACTATTACTTGCCAGTGTGCCACTTTTTTATTAGATGGAACATTCAAAACATTTACATTTTTTTTTTGCAGAGGATTACAGCTTTAGAATTTCCACAAGAAACCCTCAAAATGACACCCTGGAAAGTGTTTTTGTCACTATGGCAAACTGGTATTTGTGTGTCAATAAAACACTCTAAAGATCTCTTACTTGCTCACACAGGCAGTAAAATGAGTCGCAAAAGAATAGAAGATGACTGGAGAGCAGAACAGCCTGAGAAGCTTTTGATCTGCGGTTCCTCTTTTGTCCATCCCTGCCCCGCCTCCAGGGGTCGCCTCGGCAACATGTTTTACTACTGGCAGCCGTATAAATACAGCTTTGGCTCCTGTAAACTGGGAATGCCAAGGACACACTAACACTCAAAAACCAAGGACTCAGAAAACCAGGGCAGCTTTTGCTTCAAATCTAGAATAATGTTTTTTTTAAAAAGAAATTGATATTCACAGATTTTTTTTTTGTCATATGCAAGATGGATTGAAAAAGAGCTAGAAAAGGGGCCCACAAAGAAACTCCTGACTTTCATCTCTAGCATTTCTCAGCTTACCATGGATACTAGTCAGCATGTGAGTAAACAAACCAATAAAGCAAACCATCCTGTTGGCATGAAGAGTATGGACAGTCTCATCACATTGACCCAGGAGCTTGAAGGTGTCAGACACTGCAGAAAACATTGTGCCAAACCAGTGGGTGGGAGCAGAGAAAAAAGGAAGCTCAGTCCTGCAGAAGAGGAGAAAGATTATGAAAGAATGTGTGTTGATGAAAAGCAGGAGGGAAAAGTGTGCAAGCAGAAAGTTCTGGGAGTGTTGACGGAGCTGAATGTTTTTCATTCAGACAGACTGATAGCTTGGAAAGAAGCCATCATAGAGTGTGCTTCCATGCTCAAAAAAACTCCACCACCAGAGGGCAGTGTTGAGCAACATCCAGCTACATCAGGTAGGGGTGTCTATCTAGGTTGTTGTATCCCTCTTTTTTTTATTTGTTCATCCACAGTCATTTAATGGCAAGAGATTTCTCCAGAGACCTACAACTGAGTATGATTCTAGGTTTTTAACCTCCTGGTTTGCTGTGTGGAGTTGTTCCACTAATTGTGCTTTGCTAGGTTTACTCCTACAATGCGAAGCCAGGGTAATTTCTGATTGTAAACTGAGTCTTTTATGTTTCTGTGTTTGTACAAGAACGGGCCAAGAGCCTTTCCAGGGTTTCCAATGTGCCCTTTGTTGACATAAGCACATTGAAGCATCATCTCAACTGTCAAAGTCAATTATTAAAGAAATTTTACATCTCAAAGCCTCTCAGTGTATGGGTGAAGCTGCTTAGTCAATGTAACAGCAATGGTCTTTATGTAGAAAAAAAATAAATAAAAGAAAACACCACCTTGTTCATGATCTAGTATATCTGAGGTTGAAAAGGTCTGCTCCAAAACCTGCAACAATGGTGTCAGCTTTTGTGTCACTATGTTTTTTTTATGTAGCAGTGCAGCCTACTCTGTAACACTTATGCTCAACAGTGTAGTAAGAGACTAACCGTGCTTATATGTGCTTATTTTTTTAGCAAGGTTAGCTTTATCTTGGCTAGCATGCTACGTAAACAAAGCAAAGACTGGTTCACATGCTGATGTTAGCAGCGCACAGCAGAATCTCTAGTCTTCCAGTGCACGAATGGGTATGAAAATACTAATATAGCTCTGAGACTGTAAGCGGGGCTTTGCACAATAAAACAAACCTTTCCAGCCACAACTTTGATGGATGATTGTGCTCATAATATGTCTGGTACTCGTAAAATAATTGTATACATATGATCAAGGTTTAAAACTTTATTCTTATTGCAGGAATTGATTTAAATAGCAGTGAGATTATCTATGCTTTCATTATGTTTTCATCACTTACAGAATATAAAACTTGGACCTGTTCAGACTCCCTCACTGACATTTTCCTGAGTGTTGGAGAGGACATAGACAACCTTGTGGACAAATTGGTTAAAATCATTACTAAGCTGAATGCGGCAGTCCTCCAGTTATCTGCAAATGAGGCCTTGGCTTCGATTGCAGTACTTCAGGAATCCAGAGACACAGACACTTCAGTGCAATGTGAAAACTTCAGGAGTGATCAACTTGAATATAATCTTGGGTATGAACCAAAGGTTGAAGATGATCAAAGCCAGAAAAGGCTCCCTAACACTGAGCAAACACTGGACTCTGGATTCATTAGCTCTGACTGCAACAACATAAAAGAGATAGAAGAAAAATTACAAGACATGTGTCAAGTGAATGACCCTCTAGAAAAACCCCTTCACTGCCAGACCAATTTAGAAGAGAAGACACAAAAGGACAACGAGAAGATAAATATCAAGAAGAAAGAAGAGGAAACGTGTGAATGGATTTCAGTAGGGTAAGTTGACTACACCATAACCTTTTGTTCTAGTTAATCCTTTATCATATTTCCAAGCATCCCTGTAAATTTTCTTTTTATTGCACAGAGCGCAAAAGATACAATTCATTTGCACATGGTTGTTTTGTTTCCACATTTTGAGAAAGAAGTTCTAATGTGGCGACCAGGTGGCAGCTCTAAAAATGTTCCTTCTATCTATTTATTTTCCACATATGCTTTATTCAACTAAATTATCACAAGTGGTGGTGCTGATAGTATCTGGGATAGGCTAGAAGGCTGGGTGTACCAACATCCTGGCAAGAGGCATGGTCTGGAGATAAATGAGTGTCCGTAGTCATGTAGAGTCAGCTTAGAAGCATCATAGAAAATGCACCTTTTAGACAGAAGTCATAGTACCCAGAACCCATAGAAAGAACATGCAAATTCCACAAAGAAAAGCCTCAATTAAGACTAGAATCCTTTCTGCAAGTCACTAGTACTTACCACATTACCATGCAATTGCAATTAAATCTTAAAAACATGTATCAAACAACGTAGACATGTGAATGGTAGTGCTCAGAACTGCGAAGGAAATTATAACATAAAACTAGAAGCACTCAGAGAGTGCAGACCTCTGCCAAGCCATTGTCATTTTTTTTGTCAGTGACTGTAGCCATTATTTTTTATTTGGAAGCTCTAATGGCAAAATTATCTCCCCATAGTGAAGAATCCATTAAAAAAATTCCTGGGTCACCCCTAAAATCTAATAACTTTTTCTTTATGACTTTTTTGAGATTTCCTGAAATTTTCATCAAAATCTATTCATAACTTTTTGAGTTATGTTGCTAACAGTCAGAAAGATAAAGCAATGGAATTGAATACATGACCTTCGCCTTGGCGGAGGGAAAAAAAAACAAACAAACCCAAAACCAAAATGAAAATTTAATCTAAAGGTATCTTGTGCACTCTGTACAGTAAAATATGTCTTTGAAACATTTTTTTCTGTCACAAAACATTTTTATATAGACATACATTAAATCCTTCCCCTCTTTTCTCCTGCTCACTAAAACAGAAGTGCTGTATAAAGCACCCCCATGTTCACCTCCGGGACTCCACATAGTTTAGTGTTAGGTCAGTGCTTGCGTTTGTCTCACAGCCGAAAAAATCAGGAAAATTCAGATCAGAGAGACAGACTAAAAGTCTGGGGAAAGATGACATAAAGCATTTGTTCCAGCATTTCATAAACTCTGCAAATAATTATTTATTTCCATGTATGTGTTTTCAAACTATGCTTAGGCTCGGTGGTCAGTCGGATGAGAGCCGTTCTGAAGCACAAGATCAAAGCTTTATCAGAGCATCTGCTGGTGCTGCTGAAGTCCTGTGGTGCGAGGTGGCAGACCACCTAAGTTGCCTGATGGTGTCCAGCTCTGAGGAGCTGGTAAGCAGAGTGATCCACATTAAAGTTCAGGCCAAGGCCAGCCTTCACTTCCCTCTAACAGTGGCCGTGCCTTTCCGTGTACGGCATCGCGGCAGCTACAGGGATGTTGCTGTGAAGATTGTTGATGAGGAGAGGAGGGTGAGCTACATCACCCCTGTGACAATAGAGGATGTGTACAGAGGACAAAAGGTAAGGTGTTCTATTATATCCACTAACTTTGCACTTCTAGCATACTAAATATATATTATATTAATCATTTGTGAAAAAAGCTGAGAAGTGAAACTTTTAATGCCTTTATAAACAATCTTGTGGAAAGATCAATAATTCAGGCCTTCCCACAATCAATCCAACAGTGCACTTCACTATCTCCAGATCATGGGTATCTTCTTGTGACTGCCATCCAGGTCTCTCAAGGTGTATGAGTTTGCCACCATCAGCTATCTGATCTCCCATCAGAGACCTCTTCAGAATGAGGCTACAGCTGGTGGGAGATGTAACATTCTTTGGTTTAGAAAATGGTTAGATAAAGTATTTTAACCTCTTAAGTTCTGGCTATATTTTCAGAAAATATGGCTCAATGGCCAAACCTGAAGTAAATAAAGAAATGCTCAACAATAATAAGGTTCAAATGCATGTTATCGGTATCTAGAGACATCCAGGGACTTTTAACATGAAGGGAGCAGTGTCAAAATATTACTAGGCTTGAGTAAATGTAAATAGAAAAAGGGTAAAAGTGTAATATTTCTATCCTAGTCCCCTTTTTTGACAAAGGATCTAGCCAGTGATTACATTTCTAAGCATTAATGTTTGCGCTAAAATACACTTTTGGTCTTTTTTTTAAAATGAACATTGGGACCTAAACTTATTTTTGAGCAGTTGAAAATAAACACAGTAGTCATGTTTTATTATTTTTATAGTATGTAATTAGGGTTAATCAGGGTGCCTGTAATAATTTCAGTCATAATAAGAGCTGACCAGGTTTAAATGGTTAATCAACAGAGAAATTATGTAAAAATTACTATAGAAATTTGCTGTGTTGTGAGTTACTGAGTTGCTGTTAACTCCCTTGTAAGAATCTTTCCCTGATTTTCTCACCTGATTGTTCTGATTGCTGTCAAAACACTGGCTGCTCATAAGTACTGAGTCCTTTGTGCACAATACCTGAAGACGTGCATTACACGTACATGAAGATGACTTCTCTGAAATCTGGTGTTTGAAGGAGCTGGCATGTATGAACTGAGTCAGTTTCAGATGTTTTTACAATGTGTTCCAAGAGACAGGTGCTGCTAAAAGCCCTTTTCCAAATTCTGTCTGTGGAATATCAAACAGAATAGAGCTTTGTGATCGCAGGCTGTAGTGGCTATGATTCTTTAAGGTTAATAAGGTGCCAAGGTGAGATGGAAGTTGATCTAGTATTACTTTATACAGAAAGATATGAAAGTTAACTGTTCTCCTTGCTGTAAGCAGTGTCCAGCCTACTAACTGGTATAGAGTGCAATGATGCGTAAGAGATCTTGAGTCAGTAATAAACATTAGGGCTCCGTGGTTCAGTGTGTAATGTATGCAGACAGGACTTTGGGACATACATGTAAAGAATATCGCCATAATCCAGCAGTGGCAAAAAAGTGACTAAAAGCAGGTTTCTCCTAGCCTGGGATGAGAAGCAGGCTTTGTTTCTAAAAAAAGAAACCCAACTTCAGCTTCTTAGTGAAATGTTAAGTTTGGGCTTGAAAGATAATGATTCATCAAGCATGAACATAATATATTTTTGAGATTAAACTAATTCAATTCACTTACTTTGTAAGATGAGAATCTGAGGCAGAGTGTGGCAAGCTTTAAGTGATCGGGCAAATATCATTAATTTAATTTTCTCTGCATTAAGGGCCAATTTCAATATATAAAGGTTTTCCTAAACCATGTTGAAGGCAGATTGTATTTTGCAGAAAGCATTGTCTAGACAGGGGGCAGAGCCATACAATACAGTATCATCTGCATATAAGTGTGCCTTTGCATTCAGGGTACCTCAACATAACTCATTTACAGTGAACAGAAATGGACTTGGATACATAAAGGTAGCTCATCAAAAGTTAAACCATCAACCTGCACGCATTGTGATCTAATTGTCAAACATTTGTCTTTGAAGCTTTGAAATGGTCTGATAATAATTGAGGCTTAAGGGGTCCCACCCTTCTAAGAGCAATAGGACCACAGCAGATTTCCAAGCCTCTGGAACAATATTCAAATCTAATGTTAGATTGAAAATATATGATAAAGGATCAGCAATGATGTCGGCAGCAAGCTTCAGTAACAAAGGGCCAAGATCATCAAGTCCAGCTGATTTCCTTTCATTTATATCCATTAAAGCTTTAAGAACGTCACCATAGGTAAATGGTGTTAATTTAAAGCATGTGGTTTCATGTTAAGACTCAAAATCCAGGGGCAGAGAGGTGTCTGGTATACAGAAAACTATACAAAGACTGGTATTCACTGGGGTGCAGTCCAAGAACTGAAATGAAGTTCCTGATGATACAAAGCATCTGTTGAAACAAAAGAGGATCATTCAAATTATGAGAAGTTTCTTTGCAGCAGTACTCAGATTTAGTCTTGTGAGTAAGTGAAGCACATCTGTTTCTTAGGCACCTGAAATGAGGCCAGTCTGTTAGAGATGGGATTTATGGCTCTTTAAAGGGAGCCGGATCTTGAGGAGCCGTTCTTTTCAAAGAGCCATTCAAAAGACTGGCTCGTTCTTACAATATCTTAAAAAATTTCACAATATGTACCTGTATAAAATCTACTATACAAGATTAAATAATTATAGGAAACATATAGATAAAAAAAGGATAAACCTGAGCAGTCAGTGCAAATTCTAGTAAATGTTTTGGATAAAACTCACAGTATTCGTTTCCAAACAATTCTCTCTGTGCATAGATGCTTCACATGAATGGAGCGTGTTGGACATCAGACTTCTATGATGTCAAATATGTTACTTATTTCATTTTCATTTTACTCAACTGTACTACATCTTATTTACCTATTTATTCATTTATTTTTTCATTCAGTCATTTTTAGCTGGAAAGGGGGGCGGGGGGTTGGGCTTGGCGTGAGTGTGTACACGTGTGTGTGTGTGTGACTGTGTGAAAGATTTCATTGAGTGTTTTTATTCTTATTCTTATTTTACTTTGATGTATGTAAAGGCTTGTTTTATTGAACAATGAGATATGAACTGAGATATGCATACATGTTTTTAATCATGTAAAGAACTTTGTGTTGTCTATGGCATGAAAAGCGCTTTATAAATAAAGTTTGATTTGATTTGATTTGATGAAGGCAGTGTCAAAATTTGTATATAAAAAGAATGGCTCACAAATGAATGGCTCACAGCTGTGAATCGATTGCCATCGTTCATTTTAAAGGAATCGTTCAAAA
This sequence comes from Melanotaenia parkinsoni, assembly GCA_036919975.1. Lineage (NCBI taxonomy): Eukaryota > Metazoa > Chordata > Actinopteri > Atheriniformes > Melanotaeniidae > Melanotaenia > Melanotaenia parkinsoni. The sequence continues at coordinate 14,650,007 of JBAFTA010000006.1, read as the reverse complement.
GAATCGATTCGTTCATGAACGTCACATCTCTACAGTCTGTATAACAGTATGACATTACAGTAAGTGGTCCTGACACAATAGCTGTTTGAGATTGAGATCAGGGTTAACAGGGAGCGGTTGTATAAAGCACACAATGCTGTTTCACAGCTCAAGTCCTGTCTCAACAAAAATACGTTATTAGTGAACATATTAACAGTATACTGGCAAATGTATCAGTTGCCTTTTTTATTAAGTGGTTACAAAGTGTGTTAAATGTAACACTGCTGATGATTACCTTGGTCAAAACAAATAGTTTAGCTCATGTTTTGTCTCTTTGTCAGGGTTCTTTTGCAGAAGTGAAGGTGTACTCACTGGGTCTTTTTGCAGTGGTTTCCTGTCTCAAAAGAGAAAATTACACCATTCCCAAGAGGGGGTTGTCTTTAAAACTCCCCATGGACTCACGAATCTGCCTGAACTACCTGCCAGGATCCTTTACTGCTCCTGTAATGGCACAAACAATGGTATGAGGGTGATGATTTGATCACCACACATCTGTCACCCAGTTTACTTTTACTGTATTCATGTATGGAAGGCATGATTAATGGCATGATTAATGGCAAGTTTACAACACTGAGCTCTGATGGGAAGCGGGTTGGGAAATGGGTAGAGTATTTTAAAGATCAACGTTTACAAAAGCAGAAACAGAGACGTCATACAGAAAATTGGTCAAAAAAAACGAAATGAAGAAACTAATTCACAGACTTAAGTTGTCACAAATGTTTTCTGTTTGATAAAAATAAACAACATATGAACAGCTGCGGCTTATATTTAAACTGACATGTGAGTCCAATTAAATGAACCAACTTCACTGCAGCAGTTTGTTGCTAGATCTCACGTCAAAAAGCATCAGCTCCCTTTGATTAAAAACATGTTGTCGACTAAATTAAAGTGTCAGAAAAAAAACTCTTCTCATATTACTCAGCATCTCCAGCCAAGCTGCTTCCTAAATCATGCAGAACAGCTGTTTCCTCATCTGCTTCAGGTCCAGCCTGTGGACGCTGTCCTTCTGGCGGCCGTCAAGTCCAGAAATGAGGCCTATAAAGCGGTGGTGTCTGCAAGCCCACTGCTCTTCCTCACCCATCCTACTTCACAGCCCCTGAAGAGACCTTTAACAGTCACACTTCCATGTCCCCCAAACCCTGAGAAAAAAAGGGACAAGAGGGGCCAGGACAAGCCGGACCACCAGTGTCGCCCAGTCTGCGCTTCCCTTCATCCCTCAGAGAGAGTGAGGTGAGTTAAGTTTCTATGGTCATGATCAATATTTTAAAAGACAAAACATATAGAAGTTATTTATGCACCACTTTCTGTAAGAATGTCCAAACCATCTGTATCAGCCATTTTTTTTTTTTGTGTGTAATTTATTTTTTAATGTGTTTGTCAGAATCTTGGATGCCACCATGAAGTCTAAGGAAACATCAAATGAGTCGTTGATTGTTCTGGGATCAAGGGACAAACAGTGGAGTGTTCTAGACCAAGTTTCAGCCAGGAGCCAACAGAATGGGCTGGTGTCTTTTGACTTGAGGGAGATTTATGACAGGTTTGCAACACAATTTCTTCAGCGGTGTTTAATGTCAAATGGGGAGTTTGAATTGCTTATTTGACCACTTTTGAATGTACAGTCCTTGTTTTAGAAGGAGGAACTATGGTGCAGAACTGAATCCAGATTTTAGCCATGTGGTTTAGGACTTTCACAGAGTTGTCTTGAAGCCACTTCTGTGTTTTCTTGATGTTATAATTTAGGTTCTTTCAATGAAACCTTTCCAGCAGCCTGACACATTATTGCTGTTTCTACAGTCTCAACTCTTGATCTGACTGTTTGCTTGTTGTTTGCCTGACTAAGATCCCTTTAGTCTTGTAGAGGTAGGCCTACTTCTTTTGTCCTGGCAACCAGAGTCCGAAAAACTAAAAAAGATGGAGGCCACTGAGAAGAATTTTTTTCTTGTACGTCCTCACACAATCCTGTCTCACAGCAACAAGTCATCAACAGTCTAAAAATTACACTCAAAACTGCAATATATGATAAAAGAGCAACAAAAGAACAACTGGGGGCAGTTTAAAATCTTTATTTTAAGCATATCTATCATCGTTTTCAGTGGATACTTTTATGTACAGTCCAACATAAACAGATCAAAATGCAAACTGTAATATGAGGCAGAAAAGTCCAAAGCAGAACAACAGACAGGGCAGACAATCCCAAGGTGAAGCATGTTGGGTAATTTTCACTTTTCTTGAGTCCAGCCCTGGTTTGTCCATTCTGTCCACCCAGTAAAAGATAAATCTGACAAACACAGAAACAAGTTTTTAACAGTACTCTTCAAGTGCATTTTATATGAGTTGGAATCATTCCATGTGTCTTACCACATCTCCACGTGGCGCCACCCTTCTGATAAACTCCATCAGCCATTGTATTTTACCCGTAGAACTGTATGATCTCAGTTTGTTTCCACTACCTCTTACTATCAGTATCAGTATGAGTTTACTGTTACCACCACGAAGGAAGATGAAAATAGTCCTGCGCCTGACCGCAGAGAAGAAAAAAAAGATTCATGTACTGCAACAAAATGTAAACATATGTGGTTTTCATTTTTGAAGCAGCGCCAGAAATAACCGTTGCCTATTGTGGAACAAAACACCAATTTACTTAAGGCTTGAGAGGAAGACGAGAAACTAAACCGACATCATTTTTTTTTTCCTTCCTGTTTTATTTTCGCTCTGTGAAACAGGTTAAGAAAAGTTTTGATTTTAATTCTCACATCCCTCCTGTGTCCTCTAGTTTAAAGAAAGATAGGTGAGATAATATTTAGAGCAACTTATAATGGATGAATAGATAAAGTAGTGTGAAAGCACATATAAGAGCTAAAATAAAAATTTCTCAAGACTTTTGTCCACGAGCCAAGGGAAGCGAATATAAATGATCTTTTCCTTTTTTTTTTTTTTTTTTTTTTGGCTTAGATTATTTTAAACTCCTTTAGCCACAGATTGTTCAGGTATAGGAAAATAGCTTAAGATTCTGAATGAAATTCTTTCTAAAACATTAACACTGTGAAAAAGTGTATATTTTTAACTTGAATCATAAGTACACTGTAAAAAATTCCTTTTTAAGAGTGGTAAATATAAACAGTTTATGAAGTAATTAGCCCTTTAACACCTAACTAAAAATAATTGACAGAATTACAAAATATTTTTTAAATATGAAGTGTTTACTTGGCCCTTTAACAAAATGTAAAAAACGGGGATACAATTCATTCATTCATTCATTCATTTTAACAGTCTATTGCAGGGCCAAGCATAAAGTTTTCTTTATATATACAGTTGATGGATGTGATATGTCAGAACTATTGCAGTGTAAACTGTTTCCACCAGGAGGCAGAAGACAAGTAACAGGGTTTTGATCCATTTTACCACATGGTGATGCAATAGTTGCCAGAAAATGTCCATATCAAATATGATACATAGGTGTTAAGGGAGTAGTGGGTTAAATACACAATATGTGTTTTTTTGTTGCTTCAAATAGACATGCTTCCTTATTTCTTATGTAAAAGGTTTACTCTGTTCATCCAACATCACTTGCGCCTTTCATTGATTTTGGATCCAGCTAATGAGTCTTCTGTTTTTCTTCAGGAAAGTTCTTGACTAAGTAACCTTAGTACTGTATCTGAGTATCAGGCATGACAGGAGCTGGTCTAGTTCTGAAGTAAAGGAAGCACTGGACCATCATTTATGTAGGGAAAGGAAATAATACCATCTCACCACTATCATGAAAATGCTTTATTTTGTTCATAAAGCCAGAGTAGCTGAAAAATGTAAATAAATATGAGCCTGTGATGTGAACATATTTCACTTTTATGGCTTTTTTTTACTTCTTTTGAAAAATAAACCTTGATGGTAATTGAAGTTAATGTGCTAATTTTTATATTTGACTAAGATTAAATATACACCATCGCCTCTATGAAACATGACTGTGACACATTAAGCAAAATAAGCAATTTCTCCAGCATCTTTACTTTCCTCCGAGACATTTTCAAAGTGCTTAGGTAAAGATGATAAAAGCCGATTTTTCTGATTGCTCAGACAGAACCTTTGTCATCTTTATCATCCTTTTTTGCAATTCCAGTTTCCCTCTGGGATTAATAAAGTACTTTTCATTCATTTTTGATTTCCTGGCAGAAAGTCATTAAGAGAAATTTCCCTATTCTACTACCTGATGGGAGTAATCTCTGCCTCATTGCCAAAATGAACATTATAAAAACAATTTCCTGACTCACCTCCCAGAGCTTCAGCAATAATTTCTGCTCTATATTAACAATGAAAACACACATTATGGGCTAAAACAAAGATAACTAAAATTTAAAAAGCTAATTCTTTTGAATTTGTCATGATGGCAAACACACCAAAGTGTCTCTGAAAGCTCTATAAAGTATGGAACATGTATAGTTTTGGTCATCTCTGTACCTTTTTGGAGAGATCCAGTTTGCAGTTGTTGACTTCAGATTTGTTTGCTTCTCGGGGAAGATCAGAAACCCCCACAGCATGCTTAAATCATGAGGGTCCAGCAGCGATATTCCCATCATCACAAGAACACTGTAAAGACTGAAACAAATACAGGAAAATGTAGAAAAGTGTACAACAAAAAAGAAACTAAATTAAACCTCTTTTTGAGTGTTATTAGTAAAATTTAAGTTCTCTTAACACCTCTCAGTGACATAGAGCTTTTTCAGTTTTCCTTTTACCAAAGAGTTACCCTGTAAAACAAAGAGAAAACAAACATTTCTCAATACATTTATGCAGTTGTCACAGTTTGGACTTCACTTGAGCTGAACAGGATTTCTCACAAGATGTTTTTGGTATCCGAAGCCAATGAACCCAATAAGCGCGTTGGACAGGCGTAGCAGGTTATTGGGGTCCCGCGCTGTCCTCACAGCCACATCCACACACGAACCTCCAGCTGTCAGACTCACCAGGAGTCCTCCAACCACACTCAGGAGGTAGAGGACGTCACTACTGGCCAGACCGGGAGAGCAAAAGGAAAGGAAATTAGGATTTAAATATTTAAAAAGAAAGCTAAAATAAGTAAAAACTCAGGGACTCTTACTTGTGGGCCATCAGAGCTGATGAAAATTTCATTATTGTAAGACTTGACTGGGAGAAAAGAAAGCTTTGCATGAAAAGCCCTGAATCTGGAGACAAGATATTTGGAAGAAAACACAATTTAAAAACAATTTAAAGTATTTTCTATATATGTGAATGTCTACAACAGCAGTGATGGTACATTCATATAAAAAAGAAAGCCATCACATATCTGCACATAATCAAAAATCTTGGGTCTGAGCTCAAAATTAAGCAAATGCAACTTTATGTGGACAACACAACATGTTTTTATTGAACTAAACATAAGTGAAAATGCAGAAGCAGAGTGTGAAAAATAAGTACACCCCACATTTCAATAGCTTGTAGGACATAACTTAACCATTTTCTGAATACATTAAGAGGGTACACGTCCTTTTGTCACATGATTTAGTCATTTTTATCAGTTGTTCTTCTCCTAAATATGTTTTTCTTTTCATGTATTTTCTTGTACTTTCAATAATTCTAGCATTAGTTAACTTAAAGTAAGAAGTCAACACTTTAAGCTAAGACCAGGCAGTACTTGACATACCACGAACTGTAGGTAAAACATTTATCAGTCTTATTTATTTATTTTTTTTATTTATAAATTTGTGCATGGAATAAATCATTAAGAAGTACTCACTGCTTGCCTCACTGGAGCTTTGTTACTGAGGTGTCTTTGGTCAGGATTTGAGTAAAGAAAATGTATAAATGCAGAACACTACAACTAACAGCCAGACTGAGGGAAAGACCTTTCCTTTACTTAAGGGGTTTAAAAAGTGCACATGGGATGAAGGGGGGTATAAATGCTTTAAATTCCAGGCTTTAGCATTTCTATGCCACAACATAAGTACACGTAAAGTATTTGTAAAGTGTTGACAAATGTTGAAAAAGAAGGCGTCCAAGATACTGTTCTACTCAGCTGGTACAATTACAGGTCTTGGATCTATTCAAGTTTTTAATTCTGTTATACTTTCTTCTCTAAATCAGTTGTATGAGGGAATAATGTGTGCAGAGTGGCTTTTTTTAAGTCTTCTCCGTGTTAAGTACATCACCTCTGTGTTTTGGCCCCTGATAAGAGACACTTTCCTTTATTCAGCAAAAATCTAATCTTTTTCACCATCGCTAAACCTCTTAAGTTTCCCTCTGCCTGCCTCTCCTCCCACCAGGCTGCTCGTGGTTCGTCTCCTCTCCCCACTGCAGCCTTGTCAGCTCGCTTCCTTGGCCGAGGATGTGGAGGAGTCCACTCGCATCCACGCTGTCACCGTCCTCCTCCAGCGACGACGGGAGGATCCTAACACCATCCTGGTGGCTGTCCTGCCCAGCAGAGATCTCAGATGGGAGTTGAGCAAACTGCAAGCTCAGGGCTACGGCGGCCTCGTGGAGACCTCGGCAGAGATCTTAATGTGTGAAGCGGATCAGCTTCTCATGTGTTTCACTGGCAACATCAGCTCCATAGGTGGGATGTAAAGGTTCTTATGTAAAAGCAATTAGGTCTCTCAGAGGATGGTCATTATTTCACTGAATTTAGTTAAGCTGGGATGCAACAGTATTATGACAACAGATTTAGCACATGTAATACTTGTCATGACTTGGTGTACTGGAATGATGATCAGAACGAAAACCTCTGTGTCAGTGCAAAGTAAACAACCTGGCAGAGGTAAAAATGTTTGATAATCACGTATGCATTGTGTGAAGTAGGAGTAATCTAAGCTATTTAAAATAATTCCTCCCTTTTACAGGCCAGTTTAAATCTAGGGAAAGATGTACACACAGTTTTTTTTACATACAGTACATCCTGCCTCATGTTGTTTTGCCAGTAAGTAGAGTTTCTTTCATAACATGGTCACAAGCACAGCTCTTCTTAAAAGCCGGGATTAAAAGATAAAAACTGCGGTTTACTTGTTCACTAAGATAATTTCAAACACCACCATTATATCTCTGAACATCTTCTGCAGCTAATCCTGCACTATGGCCTTCATCACTCACTGCATTCCAGCTCCTCCAAATAATTTGCCATGTGGGAATAATGAGAGCTCATTAAGATAGTTTTGCATTGCTAAAGTTTGAAGAAAACTGGGTTTAGAAGACTGCTGTAGTTTGGAAGTAGAAAAGCCTGTTCTGGGTTAGTACACATTTCTCTTCTCGTTGCTTGATGTCACAAGACTCCACGCTACACAATTAGGGGATGAAGGATGTGTTTACACAGGCAGCCTGCAGAATGCTTGTACAGCATGCCCTTTGGTATGTTTGATTTAAAGGGATCAGAGAAGGAAGTAGTATTTCCTGCATAAGCTTTTCAAATATTTGTGTTTTGCAGCTTTTGCTCAAAACTGCAACAGCAAAGCCGATCGACTCACCTTTCACAGCCAGCGGAGAAATCACCTTTTGGTCCGTCTAACTGAAGCAGACCCGTTTGGGAACTACAGCTCGCCTCACTACAAGGGGACAGCCTTGTTTTATAGAGTCAGCAGAGATCAGCTGGAGTGGCAAGAGGACAAAACTGTCCTGAAGGATCCAAAGCTCCTGGGAGATCCAGTCTGTAAGCTGTCTCTGACTTTACCAAAGGTGCTGAAGCAATCAGAGAATTCAATATTTACTTAATACTAAAAAAAAGTGTCTTTCAAAAGTGGAAAAAAAAAAAAACACTAGAGATTTATCCTGTTTGATTTCAGAAAGTGAGAAACATCAATCGGCCCACAGCAGCCAGGGTGAAGTTATGTGAGGAGACAGGTGTGTGACGCTCATCTATCATTCATCCACTCTGTCCACTTGCAAGTCCATGTCACTTACAATTGCTTCAGTTCCAACTAAGATATGTTGTGACAAGCTTTCTTTAATTAAAGCACAAACATCTTTGCAGCTCCATCTGCATATGTATAACTTAATCATTTCTAGTTTCAATTATATTTTAGTGTCTAAAATAAAGATCTTAACCATTGTTGCTCCATTTGTGCACATCCAACAGACTCCCTCCCAGACGCTCTTCTTCTCTGGCTATCTGGAGAACTTTTACAGGAAGAAATTGCTCTGCTGATGTCCTCCCTGCGTCTTCGTCGCAGCGCTGCCCAGCTGGTGAAGCTCCGGGCCGGGGACAGCCCGTCAGCCCAGGCCTTCCACGTCCTGACCATGTGGAGGAGAGCGCTGCCAGCCGTCCCGCACCAACCAAAGGCCTCCCAGCTCGCCCAGTGCTTGACCAAGAGCGGCAGGCCGGATCTGGCTGGAGAGCTGCTGCTGCGGCAGGCAGAGCTCGCTGAGATAAGGAAGCTTAAAAAGTAGAATTCACACAGCCTTTGGTTTGCTACACAGGGCCAAATTAGTTATTGGTAGGGATTTATTTTATCCACAAGAGGTCAGCAGTAGACTGAGAGACCCAGTACAGTCTTCTGAACTCTGTGATTTCCAAATATTTCCTTGTGTTTAGCACCTTAAAATCAAGGTTAACAGTCAAAATGTGATTGTAGAGCCACATTTTAAAAAAAATTACAGAGGATGAACTGTAACAACATACTGGCAAAGATTAAAATTACTAACAAAAAAAAACAGTGTATATCCTGGTTTTCTTTTTTAATGCATGTGTTACCGCTCTTAGTTTGCTCTGGTTCTTTTCCCAAAACTTCATATATTCACTTTATTCTAAAGTTTGCCTCCACCAGTAGGACAGTGATAAAGTGGACGAGTCAGCCATCTTTTCTCTTTGTGTAAACAAACACTGACACTGAGCTGCGACCTCTTTTCACCTCATCAACACCAAGTCATTTTGAAGACCTGACAGTGTCTGTTGATAAGTGATGGATGGCAAAGAGAGAGAGATCCTCCTTCCCAAACAAATTTGGGATTTCCATGTGTTAAAAAATGTATTTGATTTGATTTTCTGAATTACTGTAACAAAACGTTATCTGCAAATTTAGGACAAATCTGTTTGAATTCAACAAACTAATAATTCCATCCCAATGCAGTTATCAAATCATTGCCACCATTTCCGAAGAATAATGATCCCCAGGCTAAAAGGCACTAACTTAAAAAAAATATAGATTTAAATGATAAAATGAAAACCCTGTTCTCATCTGCCTTTTCCAAAGTCAAATACTCATTATTTCAAAGGTCACAGTGAACTCTTAGTGGTAAGTCTAACATTATGTTCTTGAAATAATCGACAAATCCTAAAATAAAATTAAAGTTCTAGCACAATGAGGGGGTAGGGGGTTACAAAAAGCAAATTTTGTCTATTATTTGATGTAATAAAAATCCAAATGAACTTAATTTAAAGGTTAATGTGAATGTCTAATACAAAGGGATCAGAAATAAAAAAAATTGTGCAGCTGACTCCTCGACTGTGACAGTACATCTGATGGTTTTAACTGTACATTGTTACACAACTACAATGAATCTTTTGATAAGATTTTATTTTAAATAGTTTTTTATCCAGCAATGCAGGGCTTAAAGTAAAAAAAAAAAAAAAAAATCCCGAGCCTGAACTTTTTTCCGGGGAGCGGAGGTGCAGTGGATCTGATACATACTGTATGTACTATAGGCAAACAACGTTTTGCCATTGTGCATGGTAGGGCATAAGATGACCTAACTTTAGGTAACATTTTAATTTTAAATTGCATCATTTCCATTGTATTTGTTATTTTCTATAACCTAATTTTATCAAATTAGGTTATAGAAAATACAAAACAAACAAATGCAATTTAGTCAGTTCAGTTAACAACAGCAGTTTGTTTTTGTTTTTTTTTTCCTGTTCTATTTCTTCTTTTTTGGTTGGGCTTTGACTCCTCTCCTCTCCTATTTAACATAGATCTGTCACCGGGGCCGCTATGTCAGCTGTGGCTGTTGCTCCAGGTGTTGTGCCCTAAAGTGAATGCCTGCCAAAATTTGATAAAACGGCCGCGGGAGCGCGCGCTGCCTAATTAGCGTCGTTTCGCTCAGCTTCTCTCTGTTTCTTTCGGTGTAAAACCGTTATAGTACGCGAATGCAAGTGACAATATGTCTACATTAACAAAGAAAGTATGATTTTGCAAGTGCTTTGACGGATTTATTAACACTGCAGATGAAGACGTGCTGTAATCAGGAACGATATCCAGGCATGTTCCTGCTTCACTGTTTAGGTTTCATGCGTTTGTTTCATGCTTGTTTATTGAAAGTATGCAAAGTCCAGTAAGTAGCTGTATGATTTGTGTGTTGACTTACAAAGTTTAATTTCCATTGATGTTCATGACTTATTTTATTTATTAGAGTACATTTCTTGTTAATAAAATGCAGAATCTACATTAAGTGGTCTGATATCCATCAAGAGTTATACTGTGCACATTACTGGCCAAGTAGTACCTTATACCCACCTCTTATTCTTTTAAAGTGGAATTTTTGTCTCAGAAAAATCGTTTTAACATATCAATAGCTGATCATGGGCCCTGTAATTGTCAATAAAACAAAAAATGTTGCTTGAAATGGCTACAGTTTGTTTATGTGAGACACATTTTACATATGAATGGCCATCTACTTCCTTGCATCCACTCCACAACCCTTTAAGGTGGAATTAGGCTTCAGAATAGTGGTTTTTGCCTGCCAAAAACCTTTCTTTGTAATTACTGTCATATTTCCTCGTTGTGCTACTTTTTAACTTCAGATATTTGCATGTGTAATATGTTTATGTGTTATTCTTGTGGTGTTTGTTGTTTAGTGCATAACAAACTCCTGAAATATTTATAGAAGATTTATTGTCGTACTAAATCTCTTTTTCAGAAACCACACATAACCAGACAACAGAGAGAAGCTGAGCGAAACAACGCTAACAGGCAGCGCGTGCTCCCGCAGCCGTTTAATCAATTTTTTGGCAGACATTCACTTTAGGGCACAACACCTGGCAAACGACTTGTATGTTGGACACTGCCGGGGTCTCCTTCGTGGCGTCATAGAACTTTTGAAGTGTGGTATGCTGTCACTATTTGCTGAACACTGAAAACATATGCAGCAGCAAGTTCTGCTTATTTTCGAAGATGAATATGTGTAATTTCCGACTTTAACATTGTTCATTGTTCAATTTTCTACAATTCAGAGTCAATTCAGAAACTCAACCACTATACCCAAAATTAACAGTATTTTTCTCCCTGAATCATGGTGAAAAGCCAGAGATGCGGCACGGTGCCGGAATACTTTAAGCCCTGAGCAATGTCTGCCTTCAATAACTAAAACTGCAGGCAGATAAAGTGTGCCACATCCTTGTTAAGACATTTACATGGTATTTTCTGCTTCATCTGCCTTTGGAGGCTCACTCTCCAGCTGTGTGACATTCTGCAGGCCCCGAGCTGAAGCTGGGAGGTAATGATAGAAGCTGTGTGTCCAGGTAGGGGTTGGTAGACTCCACAAGAGGTAAGATAACACCGCCCGGTGCTGCATAAAGGGGAGCGGTTGGTTGAGTATGACAGTAGTAATATTATCTAGTATCGCTGATGAATTAAACAAGGTGATTGCTTCTGAGACTGTATTTGTTGACTTTTTCCCTTTCATTTAAAGCTCTTGTTCTGTTACTCTAACTTTTTGCAATGCCTCTTGATTATTATCCCTCCACTTTTCCTCCTTCTTTCCCTTTGGTGTGAATCCAAAGGATGCATGTGGCATCACTACCAAGAGAGTTGTGTCCTCTGAGTGTGTGAGGCAGAGGGGGGTATCATTAGTCTGGCACAGGGCCATTAAACACACACACACACACACACACTGAAGGCCCTACTAGAGGTAAATGTCACACAGGGGGCTCCTACAGTGCTAGGAAATCGTTTCTTCCCTCATTTTATCTCTCTTCTGTCCCCTTCTACATTATTGAAAAGGCCACGCAGCAAGGAACTCTGGGAGGCGGCCTGTCATCCAGTGGGGGTGGATACAGAGGGCTGATGAGGTGATGAAAAATTCCTGCAGAGTACCAACAGAAAGACATTCTGATTAAAACCTCATCTGTTTCATCATTTCATTTCATCATCCTCTTCTTTAGTCTGGATACCCTGACTCCAGTGCTGCCTTGATCAGCTGCAGATCTCACACTTTTGGCTGTCAAGGTAAAACAGTCTTTTGTGATTGAGATGCAGAGGAAGTCAGGAATGAACATATGCACCGTCACAGCCTGTCTTGAAAGCTATGGACCGTAGCATTCACATCTGGGGAAAAAAAACCCTGCTTTTTCTTTCACTGTTTATATTAAAGTGGAGAAGTTGGAAAACTGTCAGTTATAAAAATAGTTTCTTCTAAGGCTGGTTTAATTACCCAGCGTCTTGTTTACTCATTAAAACAAGCACAATTCATTATTTATAAAGCTCATCTTTGAAGACATGGAAAAAAAACAGGCCACACATGGTTTGTAGTTTCTAATGATAATATGGTTGAAGTTTCTATTGTCAAGGTTTTGCCAGCAGAAAAATTAATTGGAAGTTTTAAATGATCTTCCTCTTCAAATCTATTATTCCCCCCCAAAAAAGGCTAAAACACTGTAGCATGAAAAAGATAACTACTATGCTATACAGTAAGTAGTCAATACTGCTGCAATTAGCTCAAGTATGCTAAGCTACACTAAACAGCAACAATTAGCAGCTATTTAGTTTAACTTGGTATGCTAAGCTAAGGTAAACAGCAACAATTAACAGCTATTTAGTTTAACTTGGTATGCTAAGCTAAGGTAAACAGCTACAATTAACAGCTATTTAGTTTAACTTGGTATGCTAAGCTGAGGTAAACAGCAACAATTAACAGCTATTTAGTTTAACTTGGTATGCTAAGCTAAGGTAAACAGCTACAATTAGCAGCATCTGGATGAAAATGGGAAAGAACCCTGAAAAAACAGACTTGCTTCATGGAAAAAAAAAAAGTTTGTTTGCCTCATGGAAAAACAACAAATTTAGTGTAAAAACCATACTCAGTGAAATTATTTCTTTAGTCTTCATGGGGTTTCCATGTTATGTGTTGTGTTATGTGTTGTGGCCGCAAACACCATTTCAACAGCTTTACTCCAACCTTTAAGGTCTGAGTCTAGCTAATAGCTAACAAATTTAATAACCTAATCAAACAACCATCTCTTTAGTCTCAAAATGAAAGCTTAAAATGTCCACATGCAAAGTTTTAAAATACTGATACCAAAGGTTTGAAAACATTTAGTGCTCATCTGTGGTAACTTACTGTTGTGATGTGGTTGTTGTCACAACAGTAACATCTCGTACATGTATATATTTCTGTCTAGTCCACACCGGAAGACTTAGCTTTGAAATAATATTTTATACTGTGATGTAAAAATTAAATTAGAGCTGGATTTCATCATGTACTATGGACAGTATTACTGCTAGAGGACTCCAAGGTCCAGTGCATGATCTGAGCTGCTGTGTTGAACCCTGTGATGAGTTAAAAATGGAGACAGCTCCTGTGTGGCTGCCCACACATACAAAAGCAAGGATGAATAAAATCTCTGGGGTGATTCTCTGACTCAGCCTGGCCATGGATGCATATATGTGTGTGTGTGGAACTGAAAGAGTAATAGATAGAGTGAGAGACCTTTCAGGTGTACTGCTCACTGGTCTGTGACAAGATCTTCATTTGTCCCTCATTTCATTCCAGTTTGGCCGGGCCGTGAGGCCAAGAGTCACTTAGAGAAAGCTCTCAATCACAGTGGCAGAAAATTTTAAGAAGCTATAATCAGTATACAAACCCAAATTCCAAAATTTGGATGCTCTGTAGATTGCAAATAATAACAGAATGCATTGATTTGCAAAATATATATTCCCAAGAGAACCTAAACAACAAATGGGAAACTGAAACTGAGGCATTTGACCATGTCATGGAAAATATTAGCTCATGTTGAATTTGATGGGAGTAATTTATCTCAACAAAGGTTGGGACAGAAGCAACTGGAGGAGTATTTTAAAGCTGATTAGCAACAGGCCAGTAACATGAATGGGAAAAAAAACGGTACATTTAAAAGGGGCCGAGCCTCTCTGATGTAAATATGTGCAGAGGAAATTAGTTCGAACTCATTTCAGTGCATCACAGGGCTTTTTGTTCACTCGGCCTGTAGAAAAACAGTTTGATCTCAGGGGGGCTCTGTACTGGTGTGGTTTCCTGTTTGCCAGAGAAAAATCCATTTACCACTCACAGATTTTGTTTTCCCCTTGGCCATCGATCAGACTGTTCGATGTGTGACACTCTTAAAATTCCTACAACTCAGACACAGCACAAAACAAGTGTAACTGTATGGTTGTCAAAAGATTATGTAGCAGACATGAATGACTGAATGTGAGTTTTCTTCAGTTAAACACTGAAAAAAAGAAACTTTGATTATCCACAGATCATGTCATCCTGGAAATTAGAAGTAACAAAACAGTTTCTCAGGCCCTCCCGCTCAGTCAAGCCTCATCTTTGACTGCACTCCAAAGAGCTAAATTAAAATTAACTTAAGAAATATTACAAAACTTAGACTACTGGTGTCATAAGCTGAACTAGATGATGATTTTCCATGTAGTTATTTTTCTGTTTAGATTATTATAACAGTTTTTTTTAATATATATAATAAATTAGCTTTAAATCGCCTCCAGGCAGTGCAGAATGCTGCAGAAAGACTTTTAACAGGAGGTCCCATCGCTCGCATTTTAGCTTCTCTTTATTAGTTGCTGGTAAGTTCATTTAAAAATATTAGTTGTAACTTTTAGAGGCCTACATGATCTAGCTCCACATTATCTGCCTGACCTGTTGAAACCTCTTCCTTCTTCATAGGGGGTGCTGCTGACCCCACGCTCAGTTTAAAAGTCGTGGTGATCGGGCTTTTCACACAGTAGCACCGATGTTGTGGAATTATCTTCCACTGTCTTAACCCTCTACAGACTCCATTCACTCTTTTAAAAAACAGCTAAAGACATTTTTATACAGACAAGCTTTAAACTAACTTAGGGTCTGTTTTTATTCTGTTTCGTTTTACAGTATTTGTGTTTGTCTTGTGAAGAACTTTGTGATTTTTATCTGTGAAAGGTGCTTTTTTAAACACATTTTTCTTACTTACTTACCTAATGCATATTAGGGTCCTCCATTTTGGAACCAACGTCCTAGTTAGCCAGTACATTTTCATGAAGTTGGTTGGAAAGCAGACAGAAAAGCACTACTGAGCATTTTTTTCCCTGGGTAATCAAATCCCACTGTTGAGCAAGTTAGAAAGATTGACACCTGTCATCGGCACAGCAGCCCCTTTCCAAATCAGAACTAATTGAAAGCTAGTCATGTAGGAATGTGGCACAACTGAGACTGAGTGGGCAGAACATTAGAGTATGGAACCAGTATATAAAGACTTGCTGAGGATTTAATGCAGCGCCAAGCTTGCTGGATATTTTCAAACCCCGGCAAGTGATTTTTCAAGCGAAAGTGGGGTTTCTCACTGCGGCTTTGTCCCAACCTACATGCTGGGTTTGCCGCTTAGTTTTTAGTGAGAATTTGGCAAAGTTAGAAATAAGCATACAAAAAAGCAAATGATACATACTGCAGTTTATTGCAGATACCTCCCTTTTTTCTTTCCCTTTTGATATATAAGCCTAGAATTACATTGAATTAATTGAATAAAATAAACAAAAAACATCTTTGGCCTCTTTGAAGCAATTCCATCAACACGTCTCTGCACAGTTGACCATTTTCTGGTGGAAATAACTTGGCGTTGCTTGCTGTAGAAAATCTCCACATATGTATGAGAAACTGTAAGATGGAGCAGGAGAAAGAAGGTGAAAAAAAGGATGGGATGATGAGGAGAGAAAGCTGAGGGAGCAGCAGCAGGGGTGAAGAGGTGTCAGAGAAGTGATGGAGTGGGAATAAACAGAAGAGATGAGAAGGGGAAGGTGTGGCGTAATGGGAGATGGTGAAACGTGAGGGTAAGGAAGTGTAGTAACAGCATGTCCACTGGCGTGTGAAACTGCCGAACGGGCATCTGCAGTGTGTGTGTGTGTGTGTGTGTGTGTTTGAAGTATGCGTGTAAGTGTGAGCAGAAGGAAGGGATAGACATGGAAACCCAGCGTAATTTCTCCTTCACACATTCCAAAACATGTCTGGTTTCATTGAGATGATCCTTTAAAGGTGAGAGGGTCAAAAAGAGTGCATTTTCCCCACCTTCCATGGCAGTCTCACAAATAACGAGAAGTAGTAGCACAGCTACACCTGACCTTTAAAGCTACTCATCTAACCTTGCAAAACTGCATGCCTTAAAAGACGCATATAAGAAGACAGTACACATGTACTGTCTTCTTATGCCCACCATCCATTTACAGCTGTGTTTGGTATTTGAAGTAATTTGTATGCCCATCTTTACCACTAGATGTCAGTAATTCGTACACACTGTACCCTTAAATAACCAAAACTGAATCATAAATAGCACTGCAACCAGTCTCAATATTTCAACATCATGTGGTCATTGTGGATGCGACTGTGTGCTAATTATGGCTAACTGGAGACATTTTATCAGCCACACTTTAAACCATGGTAATGTCACACCCCCTCTGACTCTGCAATGGTATAATGATTTGTGTATGACAGAAGTGATGTGTGAAAGGGATTAAAGATTAAGAAAAATTCAGGATATTCAAGAACTATTTACTACAAGACCTATTTACTTGGGAAAAATAGCCTTTGTTTCCAAATCAACGAGATATATTTTAAAAAATTCTGTCATGTTGTTTTTTAATTGTCATAATTCTTAAATTAAAATATAATTATATTCATTGTTTTTTGAGCTAATAAGATGTTTTTCTCTATGTTTTGATGAGTAAGTAAGTCCACCGTGATAAGTAGAGGGTATCTGCAGTATTGCAGCCTCCTGCCTCAGGACTACATTATCAGAACCCTCATTTTTCAACATAAGATGCTTCGAAGGAGTACGATTTATCAAGAATATAGGCTCATTTATGCCCCCTTTACATGTTTACATAATTGTCAAACTTTGTTAAACGTCATGCATGGTAAAAACACAGGGATAAATTATTTAAAAATAATATTTTCTTGTATTGTTCATCACAGCTACCTGCAAGGACAGTTTCAAACTAAATCAAATGTTAACATTTCCCGTAAAGTTAAAAAAAAAAAAAAAAAATTCAGGCTTTTTACTTTCTTTAATGTGATTTATAAACTCATCGGCTCATCATTTGACAGGTTCATTGAAAAGAGTAGATGAATGTATTGCAACATTCTTGCCAGAGGGCTGCTATAAGGCTTCACTGACGGACACATCTTAAGTTGTGTACCTCACCATCATGGCGTGTTTCGGCCAATTAGCACAATATACTCTTTGCTGAGGCTGGTCCACCAGAGGTTGATCAAGCCTGGGTGTGTGTCTCGTGGTTAGTTGTTTGCCTTAGTGGTCCAGGTGGTGTCGCTACACTTCAGCCACAGCCAATGGATCGTCCTTTCAGCAGTATTGACCAGCTCTATGATGGCTTGTCCTGGAGCCTTTCCCCTGACTCTGGCATTCCTAAGGAGCTTTGCTGTTGTGCTAGCTACAGTACAAAGCCTCTACACTCCACCTCCACTGGGTGCCTTCTTGTCTTCCAGCCTCTGTCCTTTGCCCCAGCCTTTGCCCCAGTTCTATGATGAAGGCAAGCTGGCAGGAGGATGAGTTCTGGTCGCAGGGTAGTTTTTTGCAACCTGTGTTCACCGTCCTTCTAACCCTTGCTCCCAAACAAACAACAAGCAATGATGGGTGTGTGTGCACATTCTAGCTGTTGAGGGTTGGGCATTGATGGATACGCTCTTGCGCTCGAGTTTATTGGCTAGACATAGTTTAACTAATATCAAGGACTTCTGATACTTCTTAAAAAAGCTCAAAAATGTTGATTTTCTTTACCCATCTTCACTGTCTAACAAAATTCCCCTGCCATTCGTGTGTGATATTTCAATAATTTAACACACACACAGCTAGATCAGTTGGCCATGAAATGGCTTTTTCAGGACTCGCACTGAGTTTATGTGTTGGAATTATTAATGCCTATGGATTGTGGGAGTTAAAACAAAACAGGATCAGAGATGATTCTAGGGTTTTCTGACTAGAAGGTTGGGTTTGGGTGAAGTAGAAACTGCAGCAAGATTCCTCAAGGCGTTCAAAGAAACAAAGACAGCTACCAAAATGTCTCCAAAGCCATAGAAATGTTGACCCTTGTTTAGATAACTTCTCCAACACCAGCAACAAGGGTTGCATAGCCTTCCAGATACATGATCAAGACTGCCTCAAAGGAGACATCTTATGCCCTTCTTTTTTAAAGTAGATGCAATTTTTATGAGCTCTTAATGAAATATCTGTGGTATGCTTTGGCCAAATTAACAGCGAGACACTATAGTGGTTCCTTTTGCTTCTGATTATTTACACTTCTCTTCTAGCAAATTTTTAAAGGTGGCAGAGAGACCCAGTCAACTCCACTCTGCTAATTTATTTCTCGAGGTCTGACTCTTTTGAGACCTGTAGAACTCAACCTTTAGAGCATGCTATAGTGTACAAGAGAGCATACAGTAAATAGCTCACCAGCTGAATTTATAACTTCCAATTAGCATGCATTTAAGAAGTGAACTCATAGCCCTTAAAATAAATAAATAAATACTACAATATTGCAATTTCCCTCAGGGATAAATAAAGTATTTTTCTTTCTATTTATCTCCATTCAGTTTAATTTTATTTAATGTAACAGCAAAGCATAAAGTATGTGCAAAAGAGTTTCAACTTTCCAGTGTCAACGTATAATGAATGCATAATTACCTGAAGCTGAAGCTATGTTGAGAAAAAAGAGGTAAGACGACCTTGTAGAAACATTAAAGTTTTCCCTGCAAATCAGAAGGACTCACTGCAGGATGCGTTTTAGATATAGGGGGCCTAAAATAAAATATCAGTGTTATTATGTCTTTCGGAGTTCATGAATTGGTAGTGACATTGTAATAAATGCTCTCAAATTATTTTTCAGTTTCATGTTTTTAACCAGTTCATACCATGTTGTTAAAAAATGAATCATTTAAATATCTTATTCCTTTTGGAAGCCTGAAAGTGCAATATAAATCTAAGTTCACCAAAGAATAACCCAATTAATAATAATAATAATAATAATAATAAAACATTTTATTTAAAGTGCCTTTCAGGGCACCCAAGGACGCTGTACAAACAAATAATAAAATATTAAGAGTACAGGAAAGGCACACATATACAACACAATCTAAAAACCTAAACATAAAAGGCAGAGTGGCGAGGATGTGATTGAAAATAATGTTAC
>JBAFTA010000006.1:14594492-14604831 GCA_036919975.1 Melanotaenia parkinsoni | reverse complement strand
GTTTTTTAATTGCATTACAGGAAATAAAGAACTTTTTCACAATATTCTAATTTTCTGAGACAGTCCTGTATATCCACAGTGAGGAATGGCTCAAGCAGGTGTGGATGGCAGAAGCAAAGCAATCACTTGAACACACACAAGTGCAAAGCAAACACAGGATGTACAAATAACAGAAATGAGCACATACAAAAAAAAGAAAGAAAAGAAAATCTAAATGAAACAGGAAGTGAATAAAAAGCTTATTAAAAAGAAGGTAAAAACAGATGGTTACAGGTTCACATATGTATACATGCATAGCAGGGAGTGTAAGCATCATATACTCAACACTGTAACCTCACTCCACATAGCTGTGGTGTGGCAGCTGTCGAAACAAAATCTAGACATCCCCAGGTACTTCCTTCAATAACCTGAAAACTAATTCCAAAGAATGAGAGTCCAGTCAGCTGTGACATCTGCTGATGGCTTTGTGCAGCACAGCGGCATTGCACAATGAATTTGGACCAGGTGCCAACAGTTCCACCCGAGCTCTCCCAACAAGCAGCCATGGCCATAATTACATGTGAAAAATGCCTCAACAGAACGGATTAGCCACCGCTGACACCGTTCAAAGTGTCCCATGTTAAAGGGTCAAAAGACTCTCAAAAGCATGCTGGACTAAAATCAATAAACAGTGAATGAACAAAACACGGTGGTTATAGGAGAAACATCATGGCTGAAGCAGACAAATATTCAATGAAACTGAATATTGAAGAAGTTCTTGTGAAAGTTTTTCAGAAAAGGGAGGTGCGGAGTTGTGAAGCTAGATATAAATGGATGGTGTGGGTGAGAAAGAAATGGATCTTGGATGGCTTTGTGTGCTCTAATTGGCTCCTCCGGCTTTCACCTTCACAGGCCACTGAGTCTGAGCAGACACTGAGTGTAGTGGTGTGGATGGTTGAGGCCAAAAGGTGACGTGGTATTCTGTATGCTCTGCGCCTTTGTGCCTGTGAATATCTCTGAATGTTCTGTGGGTGTGAGGAAGTGCAAAGTACATGTGATTTTCTTTTATTTAACTCCCCTTTGTGGCCTCCACCGTGTGCGAAATAAAAAAACAGATGGAAGCGAGAATGAAGGAAAAGCTGGCTGCTTTGCTAATTGAGCTACCACAGCACTTCTCAAGAGGCTGGTTGGCTTGGAGATTGGATGGATTGATACGGATGCACGCTCTCACACAAACAGACGCTGCAAGAAGAAAGAGGCACAGCTACGCACACACAGAGAGATAGGAAATGCCTTAGACAAGCTTCATCTATTGTTTTCTTGGACAAATTCAATTAAGCTCTGCACAGGCAAAACAGACAAGATGGTGGCCTGCCCTTAAAAGCTTTGAAAAAGCAAGCATTGCCTTTGCAAGCGTTGCTTTATTAGTCTAAGAGGCTGCATCTCAATGAGATTTTATTTGCTGTCAGAGAGGCGTTTATTTCATGAGTTTGACAGGTTTTTCAGCTATTTAAATGGAGACCATTTTGCACACAACACAGCTAGATCAAAGACCTTGAGGCGAAGAATGACTTCAAAAAGGTTACAATATGCACTCACTCTGCAGCATTCTTCCTATCTTCAGCCTCAGTACTGTGAGGGAATTAGTCAAATATTATAACTACTACAGAAAGTGTAAGGACGGGCTGCAGAGCAGGAGAGACCACAAGCTTTACGCAAGCAAATAAATCTCTGCTTTGTTATTAATAATCCAGTGTCAAACAGGAAAGTTCTTTGCCTCTGCAGAGGCAAATAGGCATTTTTCCTTTGCTGCTTAACATCTCAGTGGGAGTGATCCCTACACACACGCACCACTCAGATTAACACATCATTTAGGATTTTTAATGACGCCCTAAGGCGCTACCATACTTTTATTTATTATTTTTTTATGATGACGCAGCACACGCTTTAAATGCTCACATACAACATGTGCTCACTTAAAATAACTGATTTTTTAATGCTGTAAATGTGAGTCCTCTTGGTCAAATTTATTTTCACATAACTTATTAAAAATGTACGACATTTTGTTCTACTTCTACAGTAATGTTTCTCCCGGCATCCAACCATAATTTAACATAACAAAACATCATTATGTAACATTAAGGCTGCATCTTTTACATCTACAAGCACAAAAAGCCCCCAAAAGACATTGTGGATTATGTGTCTTTATACTGTGGTTATAGTCTGTGTCTTTGTTAAAATGGTTTCAGCATAAAACTTAACCTCCAGGCAGGTAAAATTTGACTAGAATCTACCATTTCTTATGTCAAATGTATGTTAATTGTTACAAACCACATATGATGTATGTTTTATGGCTTGTCTGTAGTGTAGTGTAGTGTTTTATGTGAGATTTTTAGGAAAAAAATTCACAAAATCTTACTTTAAATGCTTTATTAAAGATGCTTAGCTTTAAGGGTCTTGTGAAGGGTTTCACCCATTTGGCATTTTATAAACAAATTTTAGTTGGGTTCATATTACATGATACACTATAAAAGTGCAAAACATTTATAATTGTCAAACAAACAAGAAAAAGGCCTAAAACATAAAAAACTTGGGCATGAACAGGTATTCATCTCTTCAATTACATCCTTTTCAAGTCCCCTTTTTTAGTAATTCAAGCTGCAAAACTACAGGCTTGGCACTGGTTTTTACTGGGAAATTTGCCCATTTCTCAAGGCAGAAATGCTCCAACACCTTTAAGCTGGATGAGTTCTGTTGATATTCATCAATCTTTAACTCATGCTATAGTTTCTAATTCAGATTGAATTGTGAGCTTGTTTGACCAATTCAAGACATATAAATGAGTTCCATTGATTCATTTGTGTGCTTTAACACTTAAGCAGTTTAAAGGGGAAAAGATTTTTCCTGTATGTAGCACTATTCTTACTTTGTAAATTAAATTCTGACCCATTCCCTAGGTTCTGTTGATAGAAAACATCCACTCAGTGAAGCAAGGTGGTGGCAGCTTCATGCTGTGGGGTTGTTCCCTGGATGATGACAGGTGCCAGTCAAGACATTATCCTTGATAAGACTTTAATAACGGATAAATATCTTTATACTGAAATCATATGATATTGAACTTATTATATGAATCTGATTATAATTTATACCAGATTGTATTCTAGGGCTTCAAAGCACAGGGGTGTTTCAATATCCACACTTTCAATGTTTTTAAAATAATTTGTTTTCTAATTCACTTAAGAAGGTTCAACATATTTATGTGAAATCTCCAAAACATTCAGTGTTTTAAATAGTTTTCAGCCTTAAATCTAGTCTGTGCTTATGACCCATTCTGAAGACACACTCATTCATCATGCACATTCCTGGGGCGTTCATTGCCCTGCAGCTTTCCAGGGCTCAGAAACTGAACTGCATAGCTTTGTGTTCCAGCCTGGAGGATCATGTGACAGCTGCATTCTGATTTATGATGCAAGCCGCACACCAACACCTAGCTATCAAGAAGCTCGCCCATTTAGCCTTCATTACGGGACCCTAAAGTATGAAAATCTGGTTAAGAAGTAGATTTTTAATTTCAAGTTATCATCTTACAAGGTTGACAAAACGCTGAGGAAAGTATAAACTTTGGCCTGGCAATCCATTTCGCTGCCCCGCATGGTATGGTATGGACATGGTATGGACAAAAGTGAATGTAGTGTCCACTGTATGTTTTTTCCAACATGAGATAAAGAGAAAGTGCCCTAAAGGCCCATTTATGCTTGATGCAGAAGACGAATGTGCAGACTGATGGATAGTTTCGTCATACGTTGCCACCCTCATACTTCCACGCATCTTTTACGTTTCCATCAATAATAAGTCAGTACATCCACAAATGGGCAGTGTCGAGTTCAGAGTTCACTTCCGCGTTTTGACCCTGGTTGGTAGCGGTAATGCAATAAAGTTGATTACAACTGTCCATGTCTACAGTTGTGTCTGTTTATACGAATGTTATTGTTCTGAACTTCTTCTTCATCTGTATTGCCTTCTTCTTCTGGTGCTTTTTATTTGGTGGTTCTGCATCATCTTCTTCCTGTTCCTCTTCTTCTTCTCTGGTTTGTTCCTTTCACTGGTTGCATTTTAGCTCAATACTGCCCCCACTATTTCTGGTAGTATTTTTCCTTCTTTCACGTCAAACAACGGATAGCTAAGCTTCCTGAAAATGGACCAAAATATGTGCATAACCAACGCAGAAGATGGGCGAAACTGTCTGTGTATCTGTCTTCTGTGTTGAGCATAAATGGATTTTAAGAGTGTTTTCTAATGTCTTCCAATCATGCATTACAAAACAAGAACTAAAGCTTTTCCTTTATTAATGAGAACATTTTTAATTGGTTGTAATGTATGATTCTGCAGTGATTGTTCAAGTACTGGTCATAACGTTAGCCATGACAGTAATAACAGCCACAGACACCTCACATTAAAACTATAAACGAACAGCGTTACTTTGATGTATAATAGCAGGAGGGTTTAAGGAATGTTTTGTAATGAAACAAAAAAAAATATTATCCTCTTCTATTCATAGCCATACTTAAATTTCCAATCCCAGACTCACTGAAAATATGGATTCATTTGTAAGAGACCTGCCATGTTTCTCCAAACACTGAGCTAAAGAGAAATTTAATACAGCAAAAGACTGCAAGGATTGTCTGAATTACTATTGATTGCACAGTAATAGTGGAAAACTTATCAACACAACAATATTTTTGCTTACATTGTTTGTATAATTTAGCTTTTAGCCATAATAATTAATTCTGGATGCAGAAGCCCACTTGTAACCTTGATAAAGCAAACTCCCATGAATTTTTGGTTAATCTCTGACTTAATTCTTACAACTAAACAAATTGCTTGGCGTCTCATAAGAGCAGATTAACCAACAATCAATGAGGCATTGTACTGTTAGCCATGACAATGTGCTGCGTGTTGCACAACTGGAGAACATTGAGTTGGCTGGAAAACAGTTATTAACAGAACTACTGGACAGCAATTCATTTCTAAATTAGCTGAATTGAAACTGAGCTTGTCAGACATTAAGTATCAGCCATTGCAGTGAAATATGACTTGACAATGTAATTGTGTTAACTTTCATTTTAGCATCCCAACATGATTACCCTGGCTGATTAATTTCTGTTTGATGAGACTATGCACAATACAAAAGCTTGAAAAAGAAACTAAATAACTGTTAATCGTAAAACTAGAGGATATGATCAAATATTACCTTTATCCACTGGATTTTAAATGACATTTGAAACCACTTGAGCACAATCTGGAGGAAATAATACCAATTTAACTAAGGCCACAGGACCTTCTGAGACTACATTTGTGATGACAGCTGGGCTTTAAAATACACTGTGGATGGATCTTCCCAGAGGATGCAAACAAACAGGAATGACAACAGGCCAGGGTAGCTTTAAATAATTTTAGTTTTCTATTCATTTTAAGTCAGAACGTCACGCTAAATAAAACCTTTCATCACAGAAAATACATGATAAATAAATCACATCACTGTATTAAAAACAAGGGCTTGTTTGCCCTTAGAAAAATGCATGAAGTCCATGAATGTCTTTAGCATGCTGGGGCAAATGTCTGTTGCTTGAATTCACAAATAGGCATAATTAGTGACTCTGCAGTGCTTTGTTCTCTATCGTAACTTTGTTCTTTCTTCCAGCAGGACAAATAAGCACAGTCTAATCATAGTGTCCTTACGCCATGATGGCAGTACTGCATTTAGAGGAAGTGCCTTTGAGCAATTATCAAGTGTAAACAAGTCAGAGTGGCACATGTCAGACACTGCATCGTGTTGTGTGGCAGCTGTATGAAAGAAACAAGGCCTCCTGCAGTAGAGTGCTTTTCTTTTTATGATTAAATCTCCATCAACATGAGCATTTTTAGCAATTTTTCAGAAAATGCAACACGCCTGAGAAATAAGTGCATATCTAAATGTTTGAGAGAATTTCCATTTAAGAAGTCCAAGTTAAAAAAATGCAGGGATCTTTTAAAATATGAGATAAAATGCATTATATAATTATCCCCACATCTGAGGAAAGATAACATCATTTGTAAAGTTTCATGGACATATTTTCGAAAGCCATGTTGTAACCTTTTCTACTGTAGGTCAGTTCATCGTGTCGTTCACCTTCATAATCTGGATCCAACTGTGGCACGCACACACTGTATACCACTCAGTTTTATGTGATATCATGCTCAAAAACATTGTTTATTGTTTATAACATGCAGTAATTTCCAGACTGCTTGTGCACATTCCTCAGTCGCCATCTCCCTTTTGCCAACCCATCAACAAGCCTCCAGGTATTCGTCCAATCAGATGAATCAGATTTCCGCCACTTTCACTCCTTACATACATTTATTTTATAACACAAAGTAGCCTCATGAGTGCTATTTTGCAGGTTGCATTGGTTGTAAGTTAAAAAGAGTTTATTACCATGAAACTTTGCCCCTTCCTGGTTGGGTTCGGTTGATAGGTTGACTTGGTTGGGATTACAAATCAAAAATACTTGATCAAGGTTGGAAAACTATCAGTGTTTGAATTATTTCCAGTAGCTGTCACAACTCCTGGAGGGTGCATATTCTTCAAATAGAAACACACAGTAGGTAGTTCGAGGCCAAATATACTTGCTTTTAATAATGCGTATCTATCATGGCAGCCTCACATATTTGGCATTTAGTTGAAAAATTCTTTATGCACATCTTCAGAAATTTATTTTACATGTTTACAAGCTGTGGTATGCAATAATAGTGTCGAGACCAATTTGACCTGAAATAAGTCCTGCGTTCTGTAATGCATACCCTAGTATGTACATAAGCAAGTACTGTATGTGAACAATTACATTCACAATAAAGCCGGTTGCATAGACCAACACAAGGTTAAACAACAAGTATATGTTTAGCCTTAGCCTGCATGAACAAATATCACATTTTTGGGTGGAGGACACTCTCTGTTAACCTGTTAAAACTGATTGTTCTTTTGTTTTGTTGTGAAGATTTAACAAAACTAAAGCACAGCACAATGCATCTTCTGTATAAATGTTTCCTTCTGAGAATGGAAAGCTTTAACCCTATAGTTACAGATTTATATAGTAAATGTGTTATTATTTTTTATTAATGGTCATGGTTTTATACATTAAAAAGAAAATCTAAAGAGGAACCAATGCTATCATGTGGTTTGGGACTAATCAATATCAGGAATAAGGTCATTTTGAACAAACAAAAACATCTTATGCTCTTTCATGACACATTCAGGTGTTTATCTGGACCAGGTGTTAGGTGCTGTAGCTAGTAGGGGATGAGATGGAGCTAACTCTGTGTGTATTGCATAAGGCAAGGATGTACAATCATATTTAAAACATGTTTTACTTGGTGGGGCTTCACGTGAAGAAAAAGAAAAACTTTAGATAATTTTGAAGAACAAAACAGGAGTTTAAACAATGTGTGTCATTTCAAGGAATAATGAATTTTTGGGACAATGCTGAAATATAAACTGTATTCTTCACCCTGACATAAACTTAATGAAATATATTCACTAAGTTTGGAAATCGTGCAACATGTAGGCCTTTCCTCCATCGTATTAGTGTAGAAAAATTTGCACCCATCAGAAAATATCTTTTTTTTTTTTTTTTTTGGTCATTTATACACTCAACTATCTAATTAAAAGGTTGTCATTTTACAAAAATAAATATCCATATCTATCTAGGACAGAAAATCACTGATTGAAAATCCTAGTCACATCCCATTAACAGAGACTGGCAAGGGCGGACTGGGACAAATACTCGACCTTTCCATAGCGGCTCAGATGCTCTCATAGCCTGTATACAATCATAAATACCACAAATCTTCATGCTCCATTAAATGTGAATTTCAACTGCTGTACTCCTTAAAACCACTAAAACCATGGAGTCAGTTAGCAGGAATCAGTGAGAGTGGACATACTTCCATTATTGTAATTTGCCAATTAACATCTCCACTCACACAGACATGAATATTAGAGCAGTATTCATCCTTCGTGCTTGATGGAGAAAGAAAACAGAAAGAAAAACCTGAGAAATGATGGATCAGATATAAACTGTTTCAAGATTTAGTTGTAACAAAATTATTGATTATTTGGTAAAGAGGCAAACAGCTGCATCAGTGTTAACATCTAGACTGAAAAAAAAAAAAAAAAAAAGTTTCTGTATGTTGTCCATCAACACCTACAGAGAAGCTGCCTCGAACACATTTTAACCCAGTAGTATTGTCATGTGTTGAGGTGGAGGTGAGGACCTAAATGCAGGGTGACGAGGCAGAACGGAGACCGGTACAGGGATAAAGGTTTTAATGCATAAAAATAAAAAGAAACCAATTGACTTCAAGCTGAAAACAGGGGAAACACAACAGAAACAAGACAGCAACCTGACAAGAAGACATACAATGAACTGGCAGAGGAAAACCGAAACCAAGGGGTATAAATACACTGAGGAATACTAATGAGGAACAGGTGAAGCAAATGGCCTAATTAAACCAGGTATACTGAATCAGGAAGGACAGAGCACAGAAGATACAAGGGTAGGACAAGATACCAAAAACAGAGGACTTAAGGATAATTGAAACTAAGAAACAAAAAACACAGAAGCAGACACCCGTAAACCATAACAAGTATCCCACTATCAGCTCACAACCATTAAAAATAGGAAAATAAGGAAAATCAGAAAGCTGCTGACACACTGTTCATCTTGAGGAATCATGGTTAAAAAATCATGTTCTCACATTCAATAGAATGATTTAGGAAGATCTGAAACAGCTAAATCTTCTGTTTTAAATAGTGAACACAACCAGTTAACCAGCTGTTCTCCTGGTGGAAACTTTGACATCATCAACTAATATTATAAATGCAAGGAGACAAACTGACATGTTTGTAAAACAGCTGTTTTATTGACGCGTCATCACTCTATCATAACAGCTAGTTTTCACTGCCAACTGGTTTGTATAGATCAGACTTACTGGGTTTACTGGACGTCTTTAATCAGAACAGATCATCAGTGATGTGAAGGCAGTGCAGCTTACCACAGCATCTACCATCATCACCATCCACAACAGCTGATGAAGGTCCTGCTGCAGTTGAACTGTCAATCATTTTTGATAATTTGGCATCACTGTGTATTTTTCTTTTTTTTTCCCCATGCACTTTCTCTGCGCCTCTTCTCAGTTTCTTCTCTGCTGTTAAAACAGGAAGCTGAGATTTGATTGGTTCAGCCTGGTGTCAGTCTGGTCCGGCGCACTTGGACCACCGATCTCCTGAGTTTTAAGGACAAGTCAGACCAGTAAATTAACTGTGCCGGCCCTAAAACCATGTTGGCCCACCGCAAGAAAATGCCCGGTGTGCCAGATGACCAGTCTGTACCTGAAAACTGGTTTAAATATTCAATAAAGTAGTTACAAACAGATTTGAGGTTCATATGAAAAGTGTGCTGAGAACTAGAACAACTTTGCTTTCGCCTCAGAAACATGTTCTGTCTATGAGACCCTCTTAATTGTTTCACGATGCAGCTTTTCATCATTCCTCCATTACTGCATGTGAGATAATAGCAACAGGATTCCTATTAAAATGGTATCACTCTACTTTCTGGACTGAAGGGTGTAGAAAGCAACCTCTGAGAGCCATTAGGGGCCTCTGTTAAAAGTCAAAGTGATTAAAGGATGCTTTGTTAGACACATAAAGAGGAGAGAAAGTGAGATGGAGATAAGGAGGAAAAATGAGAGATCTTTTCCTTATGGTCTCCTCATCAACATCTCATCATCCTCATAAATCAACGTGTCCCTTATTTAGGCTGTTTTTATGCTTCTTTGAAGCTACGCTGTCTGTTAACTGGAGACTGTTAGCATGTAAATCATGCTATAAACCAAGATGCTAGCAACGTTACCATTCAGTTCAAAATCAAATCTGAATCAATCCTCTGAAATGTCCCTTAATTCAAACCATCTTTGCAACAGACTTTTTTCTATTGTTTCAATACAAGTAAATAAACTTTGTACCTCTGTAACATCATCAGCAATTGGCTATATAAGCTACAAACAACTGCGAAGAGTATTTGCTAAACAGAAACAAAACTAACAGATGACTTTGGCAAAGAGGTCAAAAATCCATAGCCATAGATGAGAAGTAAATAGGATCATTTAACCAACATTCATATTTTGAGACAAGCACATTTTTTAGTTTCAGACTAAGAACCCGTGGAGTTGCTTATAGCGTTATAGGGGGGCAGGGGCGCCGTATGGGGGGGAAAAGTTAGGAAGATTCCAAGGGCCCACGACTTGATAGGGGCCCATTGAGATA